>CAEGAD010030857.1:0-156693 GCA_903067055.1 Poeciliopsis paucimaculata
TTCATTTTGCATATCAACCAAACAATTCAGCAGATAAAGTTCCCTTCAAATGAGCAGATTATTCTCTAATTTAGAGTCTGGAAGTCAATCTCAAACTCAGTACGTTGACATTTGCTTTTCATGGCTGATTTCTTCATAAAGCTCCTACAAGAGTCTCTGACAGGCACAGACTTTTGAGGTATAAATACACAAATTCTTGTATCACAATAAAAAGCGTTTTCTCACTCCCGCATCAAAACTCCCTGTTTTTACGCACAACTCACTAGAAAGTAGTTGGTGACGGTCCTCATGCGTCTGTGCGCCAGAATGATCCAGATGACCACCACGTTGCCGACCACAGACACCACCACGATGCCGACATAAGCCAAGGCCCACAGCGTGATCTGCCACACGGGCTGGATGAACTGGTTGAACAACTCTCTGCAGTTCTCGGAGATTTCCGTCCCGTTTTCGCCGAAGCATTCGGTGGCGTTGTAGAGCTCGTCCATCTTCTGGGCATAAACCCGATCCCAGACTTTCAAACCAAAGGCTGGGAGTCTTCTTACTGGAATCCTGGAGAGGAAAAGTAGCTTGGCGCGTCTTCGCTCATTTTACGCACGGCGCGCACAGCGCTCCACTGATGGCGGGGGAAGCGCAAAACGCAGCGGAACACCACCCAACTACTTACGCACTTCTGGTCTGCCTCACCTCCACACACACCAGCTGCTGTACCCCCCACCCACCAATCATGATTAGTGTTGGCTCTTTCTGTGCAGGATCACATTCCAGGCGAATTATTAATATATGACCGTGTGAGCAAACTTCATTTATATGAACAGCTATAATCTCTGCAGGATTAATCTGGGTCAATTTGATGATGTCGCTTTTTAAGCAAAGGAAACAGCGGGCAGAAAGAAACACAACGTACCGAAACATGTGCGTACCTACAATGCAGTGGTCCCCAACCCCCGGGCCGCGGACCGGTACCGGTCCGTGGACCAATTGGTACCGGGGCGCGCAAGAAATAATCAAATATTTCCGTTTTATGTATTATCTGAGTCTGGAGGATCTTTCATTTTGAAAATCCTTTAACCGGATTCTCTCGGTTACGTCTTGCCGCCAGCATTTGTTGCCACAAGCAGCAAAATGAGTCAGAAACAGATCAGAGTCTTTGGAAAGTTTCTTTGTGAAGGGAAAAAGGCCGAGAGAGAGGAGACAGGAGGATGGATTTATCCCGGTAGGTGGTTCCCACATTCCGAGCTGCTCTGCATGATCTGGTGACCGGATGTTAATGAGGGAATGAAGCTTCAAACTGCTTCACCACACAGAGACCGAGCAGCCTGAGCATCATCTCATCACTCTGGGAGTGATGAGATAATGTCATTATCTCATCACTCCCAGATGGGAGAAACCAGCTCAGGGCTCCGTTATTATTATCGTGAGCTCAAATTGTCACGAAAGTAAAATGCTCGTTTTTTGCGGCGCATCTGTATCTTATTTTGAAGGGATATGTAAACGTTGCCATAGCGACCAGAGTCAGAGAGCGTCAGGACCGCGGTCAAGAGGAGAGGAGTTTAGCTCTGGTTCACACCATTTAAGGATTGTCGGCCGATTCTCCAAACCTCTGTGACCGCAGAGAACCGACAAAAGTCCAGCAGGTTCGGTCGTGTTTCCAGACACACAACAAGAACCGAATCCACTGCAGAAAACCCAGTAAAACCCCCAACATATAAAACCATAATCAAACATGATGACAATGTAGGAGCAGTAGTGATAGTTAGTATAGTTAGATAGTAGTGATAGTTAGTATAGTTAGATAGTAGTGATAGTTAGTATAGTTAGATAGTAGTGATAGTTAGTGGATCATTTTAAGAGATAAAAGAGGAAACATGGTTTGATAAAAGGGAGCCGCTCTATTTGCTCTTAGGTTTTTTTCAGAGTTCAAATTTTTAACTGAATAAACATAATAACATAAAATAAACATATATAACAATGATCTTTATATATAGTAATAAACATTTCCACATATCACCTCCGATGTCCACCGGACTCTCAGTTGCCATGCCAACTGTTTGGGATTCCCGCCGTTCTTACGTCACCGCGCTTTCTGATTGGCTGCCTGTCACATTCAACAGTCAGGAAAAACCCCACAGGCTGAGATAAAAGACAATGTTGACAACACACCACCAAGTAACACACGCACACACACACTGCAGGACGTTGTAAGATTGTCGAAAAGAGAAAACTGGGGAAAAAGAAATAAATAAAAAAATAAAAAATAAAGTGAAAGACTTTAGCAGAACACCGACATCCAGAAGCATTATCTGATGGTTCCTGCCCCGGGCAGCAGCAAAATTGCCAAGTCTTGACCGGCAAAAAGGTTGAAGACCACTGATAGAAATCATCCCAGAACCAGCAGTCCTTAAGAGTACAGAGGATAAGCAAATGGCTCAGTGTCTGAAATAATGATGCTGTTGGATCATTTCTTGTGTTCCTATGGTGAAACAATTTAAAGCATCGATGAATCAGCCCAGTTTTCCTTCATTTTGAGAGATTGAAATCTGCCGATACTTGCACTTTAAACCGATGTCATTTACTTCTGTAAAGGTCTGAAAATCACAAACTGTTCCCATGTGTCTGCTGTGAGAGAGGACTGACTGACAGTCCAACCATCAGGTAATACCTGGGTAGTTAACAGTCATCCCTCTGTTTCCAACTTACCACCTTTGTCAATATAACAAACAACTTTTCAGACAAAAAAAAACACATGGTCAAAACCAGAATGAGCTGGTATCTCTGTAAAGATCAACAATTGGCCAGGAAACAGACCAAATTAAAAGTATGTTTGGTTTTTTTCTCTATAAATGTTCCTGTCAAGATGTGCGGATGTCCATCATGTGATCAAGCCGCAGTCATCAGCCAATCAGGCCGAGCGGCATGTCATCTGGACAGGGCCGCAAAAACAGATGCAGCATCTGAATGGAGGGGTTTAGACCTGCAGCCTCCCCCCACCCCCAACTCACTGTTTGTCTGTCTGTCTGTCTGTCTGTCTGTCTGTCTGTCTGTCTGTCGCATCTCATCAGAGCCATTAGACTCCACAGCAAGAAAACAGGAATTCAATCTCATTCCTCACCTGATGCCCTCGCAGCTGCAGAGCTCAGCGGCGTGTTTGAACAAGAGGAGGAGAAATTATGTGGAATAAAATAAAGAGGCACAATTCACCTGAGAGTCACCGAGAGTCTTCTTAATTTGTCTGTTTATCCGGCAGAGCACCTGCTGTCACAGAGATAAACTCAAATTAATAAAGAAGAAGAAGAAGAAGAAGTGTGAAGTCAGTGATGGGGACGTGTTGACGCAGCGGGGGGTGGGGGAGTGGGGGGGGGGGGGTGGGGGGGGGTAAGATCTCTGTTCTTCAGAGAATATGAAAGACAAAAACAATACACAATCTTGATGAAGAGAGCAAGAGCTGAGCAAAATAAATGCTGAGTATGAAAAAGGCTCAGAGTTTGTTTGTCAAAAATTTATAATTTACGTTTAAATAAAGAGAAAAAGAAAAAAAGTTTTCATTTTGTCTCACAGGGAAACTAGGAATTTAAGATCATATTCAAAGATGAGTCATGATTAAATTTGCCTGAGTTAGTTTGTGAAGCAAGTTTTACCTGAACTTTTCTCTGCTATTGTAATATAAAACAACAATCACACACACGGTCTGTTACGGGGAATTTTTTTTTTATGTTTTCAGACTTTATTGTTCTGATGTTATGTTCCATTTTCTGAAGCCGTTGTGTTACTTGAAGGACAAGTGAGTTCACAGAACATTTTATATTGTCACTTTAAGCATTTAACAAAGTTTTACCAGCACTGCACTGAGAAGAACCTCTTATAATGAGCTCAGCAGATACACAGCTCCACCAGGTGTTTGCTAATTGCCGCTGGCTAGTCTGAAGGAGCTGAGTGGGAGAGTCACAGGGGAGGGCTCCTCTGGGAGGCGGAAACTTGGAAACTGCAGCTTTGAGGAGGAGCTGCGTCTCAAAGGAGGAGCTAGGTTCACCCAGGTGTTTTGCACAGCTGGATGGTTGCCTTGGAGACTAATGAATTTCTCAAACCTGGCAATACGTCAGGTATGTTTTTGACGAGGGGATAACATTATGGCATGACGTGAAGCTCAAAAATCATTTATGTTACGTAACAAAGCCTCTTAAAGATGGATGTGTGAGAAGCAGAGAACAGACATTAAGGACGGACATTTAAAGCTCCATCCTGCAGCGACTCTCCTCCTTCACCAACACAAGGGTTATGTGTCCTTTGGGCTGGAAGCCAGTCCTTGTAGCCAGAAGTCCAAGGTCAGCTGTCTTGACTTTACCACTGACGTTTTACCCTGAAGGAGCTAAACAATAAAACTCAAACACTAAAATGAAATAAAGATAGAAAGGAAGAAAAAGGACAAATCGGATACAAACAGAACAAAGAGTGAAATGTAATTTTAAGAGTCACAACAGACACTTAGGAATGTCCCACACAGCACAGGCCAATAGTAGATTTTCCTTGAGCTAAAAAACCACATCAATACTTAAAATATTTATTGTAGAATATCTAACAGTAGATGATAAATAAAAGTTTCAAAAGATCCACTGCGTTCAGGTAGAATTCATTGGAACAGCATCTCATTGTGTCTCTCTTTGCGGCTCAGACCAGGGAGGAGAAAAACAAGTAAAATCAGTGGCTTTCGCCCCGAGGGGTCGCCGCCTCACATCACAGAGGAAAAGCTGTGTGAGCGAAGCCAAACTGACGCAGTCACATTGGATTATTCCACACAGGACTCTTCACACGGAGCGTCATGACTTCCATGTCTGGCATGCCGATCAGCAGACTCATTAAGCTCAGCAGCTCAAATCAGTACAAGGTTTGCTTGGTGTGTTATAGATCATAGGACACATTAACATTTCTAATTCGCTGATAGTTTTAGTTCCATATGTCTTGCGGAAGGTGACTCTTTTCTGGATATTGTCTACTGTTTGCTGGAGAGCAATTAAAGCATCTACATAGGACAGCATGATGACAATAATAATATTTTTTGAGTTTTATTTTTGCTTTGTATTATTTTCCATCTGTTCCTCCTCAGAATCACATTTTAAAAGCTTTTATTTCGGTATTTAGATGCGTACACGATTCACAGTTCTGAATCCTCTAGAGCAGGAGCTCAAACTTTCCATACCAAGATCTACTTTTTCTCTCACCAGCCGGCTGAGATCTACTTCATGATACGAAGACATAAAAATTGTATATTAAACTCTAGTGACTTATTTTATATGCGAATATACATCAGTTATAGCAGAAATGATAAAGTGATAGAAAACCTGATGCAGTTGCTTCCTCAGTGAGATTCTGACACTGGGAGCAGGTTACTGGTTTCTCAGTCAGAAGCTGGTTGCAAACCTGAGGCCAGCAGATATCAATCAGTTCTGGTAGATCTGAACTTTGGTTTGATGACGTCAATATGAGAAACGACAGACTGATTGGAGGAGCCAAAGAGCTCTGTTAAAGTAAAGGCAAATCTTCTGAATTTGGGCTATAATGAAATTAATTTCACATAATTATCGTGATAGAAACCATTTGTTTGTTAAAACTTAATCAAATATATTTGTCCTATTTGATGTTTGTTATGACACGTTTACTGTAAATGAATGAGGTAATTAGTCCAAGTTTGTGGTTTATTGAACGTTCACAAACCACAGCGGCTGTAAAGCCACAGCAAAGATAAAACAACCGGAACAGGCGATCAACTCAAAACCACCTTTTTTTACTCTCCGTCTCTATTTACCGTTTAAACACACCCGTTGCCGTGGCAACCGCCTGCGCCCCGCAAGCCGAGCAGAGATGACGTTAAAAACATTCAGTCCGTTACAATATCAGGTTTCCAGGCTTGATGTTTAGTTATCGATTATTAATATCTTTTTTTTTTTTTTTTTTTTCTCGTTAATGGAACCGAAACGCACTGAATTGCTTCAAACGTTTTGGATCTTGGTGAATATTTTTGACAAACCTGTCATGAGAGGAAGTTCTGGTCCTCAGTTTGTCACTTACTGCAGAGATCCACTCAAAACCTTCCTGTGATCAACGTATTGATCTCCTCTGCTCTAGGAGATGTTATATGAAATTGAACACACTGTTTATTTTTTTCTATAGACTTTGCTTTTGAGATCATCCAATGCAGTTTTGCTGTTTCTACATGCAAATCGTAAAAAACAAGTGAAGACATTTTCCCTGCTTTGTGTGGACAGTGTGTTTTTCAGTTTTTCATGTGTTTAAGACAAATATGTGGGAATTTTTTGTTTTTTTATTATTATTATTTCTTTGCACAAAGTTAGAAAGATAAGAGACATTGGACAGCATAAAATCACAGTATGACTTACACAAAATTATGTTTTTACACGTTTGTTAAAATGATCATTATGTTGTGACAGATAATCTTTTTTTTTTACTGGCGTCTGAGTTAAAGCGCCGCTGCCACCCAACAAACTCATCCAACTTGTAGTGTCTGTTTTGACCGATGGAAATGAGGACATTTGTCAGAGAACGTGTCTGTAACCGGCTCACTCCATTGTGAAATCTCAAGCGTCCGTGGACATTGTGTGTGAGCCTATCTCACAGAGTAAAAACCAAACAGAAGAAAATCTAACAATACAAGCAATAAACACAATGGAGAAGCTACTAGTTGCAGATGAAATGGATGATTTAGAAAAGCAATTTATTTTTGGCCCTGTGATGGACTGACAATGGAGATAAGCCCCCCCCGAAACCCCGCCTCCTGCAACCCTGCAAGGATAAGCAGGAAGAGGCGATGGATGGATGATGCAGGGATTTGTTTTTGTCAGGGCCTTGATGCCTAAAGGCATCAGAATAAAGCACCAAGATAAAACCTGTCTTTGTTTTGGGCTGAGAGTGCGCTCCGTCTTCTTCTTCTTTGCAAGAGCGAAAACACATCTCTGTGGGGCAACAGTAATAATTATTTTGAGCATCATTGCCTTAGTGACTGCGATTGTCTTTAACAAGAAGATAATATATCCAGCAAATAAGAGAAAAGAAAACAAGACTGTCAACAAACAAACCATACAAGACTAAAGCTTTGTCCACAGTTGTGTTTACATTAGCAAAACTTTTTAATGTCAAAAAAGCACTGTTTCACAACTGCTGTGTTTTCATTAAATAAGAAATGCAATTAAAATCCCACGTGACTGAGCTGGTTCACATGATAAGAAATAAAGAAATAAAACACATCGTCGTCATCCTCCTTCCACTTCCTCTCCTTATCTTTGTAGTTTCTGCCTGTAGTAACATCCGGTTGTTGATCACATGACTAGTGTGAAGTGAAAATGTTTCCATGTGGTTCTGCAAAAATAATTTTGAAACAGTAGAACAACCACCTCATCCTGGCGCAAAAAGCTTTTAGCTAAACTTGTGAGTTTTTTTTTTCTTTCTTTTTTTCTTAAATCACATTATGTGATTTCGTACACAGAATTTTTATTTCTGTGTACGAAATAAAAATCAGGGAGGACAAGCGCCAGACAATTCACCAGGACATACAGGTGGGTTCATGGTTAGGAGTTAATCACACACTGAAAAAAGTGAAAGAAAATCAGATGGAAAAAAAAACATTTTTTTTAATATTTAAATTTAATAAAGTGTATCATAAAACATTTAGGGGAGGGGGGTCTGCACACATTTTAGGAGGAACTATTAGTTTTACCAATGTCCACTTCATAAAACTTTGTGGATCTTTACATAAGAGCAAACAAATAAAAATCTTTGGCCCTGCAAAAGCAGCAAAACTGAAAAACTGAACCGCATCTTATGGAAGGAGGTAATGTCTGCTCGCCTCTTCTGTTGCTTACACATTTTAAGTACATTATTACACAACATTGACTCTGATTTCCTTTTCACTTTATCTCAGTTGGTCTAAAATCATTTTATTGAATCATTTATGACTGCTTTATGGTTTGATTTCCCAGAAAACGGTTGGCAGAGTTCAATTTGTGCTGTAAAGGCAACGAGATGAGCAGTTTGACTTTTCAGCTCCTGCTGCTCCATCTAGTGGACAGACGAGGTACAACAGAGAAACGTTATGATGCCAAACGATCAGGGAGACAAACAGTGTGGCTCTTTTTGTAGACTTTATGAAGATGTTAAACCAAAACTCCGCAATTTGGCATGCAATGAAAAAACAAATTATTAAAAATTATTCTCTGCAGGTAACACAGTCTTGATTATATTTATTATCTGAATATATTCCTAAAACATGGTTTTTGTTGTGCAAGTGATATTAAGACTATAGTTTATACTTATCTGTGCAAACATGCAAGTTGTAAACTTCTCTGAAGTTGTGAGAAATAATTCAGCTTCCACAGCACACATTTAACAAAAACTGAAGAAAATTTCTGATCTTTTAAGAGTGAAAACATGTTTCCTCATAAAAAAAAAAACTGTTTAATAACAGTTAGTCAACAGAAATACTACAGTCGAATCTATTTTGGATTAGATTGTTATGATAAATTAACTTGTCCTAACTACTCTTAGTACAGGTTAGATGAAATTTAGCCTGTTTTAGAACAAAGAGAAATGTTAGACTTCCACAAAAAGACAGTCAAATCATTTCTATGCTTATGGAAATAAAGAATACGGTTTACAGTCGAAATCAAAGCAGAAGAAATGCAGACAAAAGAAAATGCAAGAGCTGAACTTTTTTTTTTTTCTTAAAAAAATAAAAAAATCAAGTCTTAAACATTTTTGACCAAAGTTATGAAAAGCCGCTCCGGAACTAACGGGTGCAGATCCTCAGCTGAATAACCAATCTAGTCTGTAATCACAGGCAAATACTGCAGTGGGAAAAATCTCCTAATAACTGAAAAATCTGCCATTGAAACATTAATATCTATATTTTATTTTCATTAGTTTTTCCTATTTTCATGTGTATCTGCGTGCTTCGCATTTACCCCATTGAGGGACAAATAAAGCAAATTGTATTGTATTGTATTGTATTGTATTGTATTGTATTGTATTGTATTCTATTCTATTCTATTCTATTCTATTCTATTCTATTGTTTAGTAAACTCATGCAGCAAAGTTTGCAAAGTTACCTTCGGGATCAATAGTTTTCTCATTATGAAAAGGGAAGAAAATGTGAATGGAAAGCCAGCAGAGTGAATCGATGTGAATCCACACACTGGTTCTCCAATGACAAACACGAACACACAAAACATCCCCTGCAGGAACATCCAGAACTCAATACACAGATTTTCTGGTCAGTCACTTTGGCTCTGCCTGTGTCAAACTGCAGGACTTTCTGCCTGGTGCAACAGAGACAAATCTACTTCACTTCTCCACGTCTGGCCGCGCTGACGTCTGCAGATCCTGCTGATAGTTTGGACTTGAGGTTTCCTCCACTCTGCTGCTCGCATCAGGTAAGAAACCTGCCAAAACACATTTCGATGCCTGTAATTTAATTATAGTTTGGTGGGAATATTTTATTTTTTAAGATGCGCTTTCATGGAGAGTTTGGGCTTTTACATCAAGGAGCGCAGTGATAAGCTGGAAAACGTAACATGATGCTTCTTTCAACGGTGTGTAAAATGTGCAGAAAAACCCCCCAGCAAAACAGGCAGCATGCAGAATTGTTTTTATTTTGTTTTTAACCACAGATAAGACTTTGGATACTCATACGTTTGTGTTTGTAATGTGACAAAACATGAAAGATGTCAAATGAGTTTTAGGTGTTTTCATAAAATGTTGTAGCATCACCAGCGGCAGCCGTCCAAAGTCTAACATAAGTTATCAAAAGATCGGCAGCTGCTGTGGGATGTTTTCAATCTTATCGTCTGTGAAGACAACCTGGCACAAAACAGCACCTGAAAGCATATATAACAATTTCATTTTTATAATACATCATGGAAACAAACAAACAAACAAAAAAAGAGTGGAATCAGCATTGAATGTCAACCAGCTTAATGAAATAGAGACGTCAGATCAGAGGTTAGGGAGGATAATTAATGAAACCGACTTTAACGCTTGAAATGTTGGTTCTGGTCAACTGAATCTAAAATTTAAAGGAAATTGACACAAACAAACCAAACTATTCAGCGGGACCTGAAGCTCTGTGATCTGGTCCCGCTGGAGGAGTTCAACGTTTTAATAAAGGGATTTCAGAATGTATCTGCAGGCTCTTGTGTTTGTTGCCTGTATTGATTTTTAGACACGTTGACTTGTGTCATTATTGCTTTTATGTTACTTGTTGTGATGGCCTCTGTTGCAAATGAGACAGTGAGTCTCAAGAGGTTTACTTGTATTAAGAAAGGATTATATTATCATCGTCCTCGAAATAAATTCAACAGCGTTGGTGGAGTGATGTTAGATACTTGCAGTATTCTGACAGGAAAGACAGAGAGAGAGAGAGTCGATAAACAGTCTGGCTGGATAAGCATAATTTAAAAAGACGGTTTTGATGAATCCAGTTTGTTTGCATCGCACTTTTCAGCAACAAGGCAGTTGTTGCTGAGGCCGTATGATCCTTGAATTTGTTCACGATGTTGACAGGATTGGAGTGTTGCAGTCACAATGGGCGGATTCTCTTTACTGTGTGCAGAGGCTCATGGCTGCACCATGTGACTGTCCTTCACAGTCACTGATCAGGCTTCAGGAAGCAGGAACCAATAGGGAATGACACGTATTGATCAGCCTAGAAAAGAATCCCAAACAGGCTTCAGGAAGAGAAACCGACGTCATCAGACGACGAGAGCGTTCAGTTTTTCCGACAACAACGCGGCTCAGGATTTCAGGCTGTTTGATATAAATTTGCTCCTTTGCCAAATTGCAGCCCTGATATGGATTCACAAGTTGTCTAATTGCATTTCATGCACACAAACAAGCAGCGTTGTAGTCAAGCAGCCGTTGCATGTCAGTTTGTTTTTCTAGTCAATAATTTGTGTGAAATTATGGAGAAAAACAATCAGAAACTGCTCAAGTCACACATATTGGATCTGACCGTGTGTGTTTTTTATTCTTAATGCCCATTTCCAATTATTTTGGTTCTCATGTCTCTAAGGAACGTGACAAATCTGAAACAGTGATCAAAGTTTCTGGAAGTGGATATTATTTTATTGTATCACTCAATGAACAATCTATTAGGTAAGCAGGATAAAAATGTAGCTAATGCGCTATTGTTTATCTATTTGTTCATTTATTTCAAAGATGAGCAAATTTCTTACATCCGTTAAAATCAAGACTAACAAGCATTCGTTGTAAAAAAAGAAAAAAAAAGATAAAGAGATGTAACCAGAGGAACAGACAGCAACACTTTATACATCTGGGGCAGAAACTGACAGGTGGTTCTGACAAAGAGCTGAATGAAGTCAGAGGTATCTGGGCTCGGATGGTGATCACTGAGCAGGAATCTGGAACTGGGTGAGCAGCTGAAGGGGAGACAGAGGGAACTGAGGAAACCTCCTGCAAAATAAAATTCTAGACAAAATGAAAAGTTATGAAATTACAAGACAGAAATCTGAATACAAAACATAAGAATACACAGAACCGTAAACCAAAGTTACTGAGAAAACTCAAACTCTTAGAGATCCGTAGATATTTGTACATTTATAAATTTAAGGTTTAACGTTAGGCTCTACTATATATCAACAGTTAATTTACTTTTACAGGAATAACCTGGTAACAAATGTTTTATAACTGTCCTCAAGGTTTATAGTTATGACTCCTAACTATGATAACTTTTTAAGAGTCTGTTAATGATGCTGGGAACCTCAGGCTGACTTGTCTGATTTTAATGCTACATTCTGACAGAATTATGCTCCTAAAGTGTTGTTGGTTTTTTTTTTTTTTTTTTTTTTTCATTGAGTTTTCCCTTTTGTCATCCATTGACGTGTCGGCACATGCGGTGCCGTGTGGGCCTGCGGGTCATGTGATCCGGTCAGAGCTTCTGTAAAGCCAGGAGGATTCCCTGACCAGATTCATCCCTGCAGAAATAACACAGAGGAAGCAACAAGGACACAATAATGGCCAAAGTCACTTTTTGTTAAAAGTACCATTTGAAAAAAATAAAATAAAATCATCCCAACATTTTGGCTAAAAAATGATTTTAGGTAAAAAAATAAAATAAATAAATAAATAAAAGTAAACTGTCTATTTGAGGTTTGCTGTAACAACGAGTCAGAGTTAAGACAGGGACATCATCTCATTGTTTTCTTCATCATAATCCTCCATTGTGATTTTTAATGTGATTTTCAGGATGGACCACCATGACTGGCAGCGGGGAAGAAGTAGAGGCCACAGGCACTGTGATGATGATGATGGTGAGACAGGATGAAGCTGTGAGGCCGGTGTCCAGCTCCTGATACAGGAAGGTCACCGGCTGCAACTTTGTTTCTTCAGCTGTTACAGAACACACTGTTGCTTTTCGATAGCGATTCAAGTTTTGGTTGAATTTCTTTATTTAAACTGGAGCTGGCTGGAAAACACAGACACTCAGATGAACACAAAAACACCAAACTATATTTATGAATAGTTATGAATTATTATGAATTATTTACAGATAATTGTGAAATTTGACATTTCAAAAATAAATTTGCTTATGGGACACACGGGACAAACAAAAAGTCGTTTTTCTATAAAACGTTTCGGTGTTAGGATGTGGGGGGTTTTATTGGCCACATAAAAATTGGTTTATTTTGCTAAACTGCAAAGGAAACACTTTTATCACATCACAGGAGTCACATGATCAACAACCAGGTGTTGCCACTGGGGCAAACCACAAAAAAGTAACGACAGGAAGTTGGGGGATGAAAGCACAGCATATTTTTTAAAGACTTATCATGTGAACAAACTTATTCATGACTGATTTTAAATGTGTTTCTTATTTAGTGGAAACATTGCAATTGCAGAATTGTGTTGTTTTTTTTCAACATTAGCGTAACATTAACAGTTTATGCCACTTTTGTAATGGAAACAACGACTGAGGCGAGCAGAGACCGATCTATTGATGCCACCAGCGATTTAACTGTTTCCCTAAACATCATATGTGTCCATCAGTTTGTTTCTGCAGTGGCACTCTGCACAGTGCCTGGGACTCTTTGCTTGACATTTTGCAAAACCTAATGACTAATGTGGAACTCCGTTGGACAGAATTTGGGCAGCTGCCTAAACTTTCCCATTTAGATCAATCAGTTGACCAATCAGTGTCACACAATGACTTTTTGTGGGCGGCCTTAAAAGAGACAACAACTAAAGCGATATGTTTCAGACCTACATTTACAAATTGCAGGTGTTATGACAACACGTGTTGTTGAATAATTTAAATAAACAAGCTTTAGCAATATTTTCTTCAGGACAGCCACACAATGAGGCTCCATCAAGGGGTTAAATAGATTATAGCTACTGTAGGAAACCAATGAAAATATGTTTACATATTTGTAACTATGTCCTGACAGTATACTGTCTAAACAACAAATAATCAGTGAAGAAAAATCAAGTTCTTGTGCCTCCCCCTGTGATCCCACTGCCATCTGCAGAAAAAACAACCAATCGAAGCCAATTCTGCCCAAAACATGCATTTACCCTGTTTTTGAAGGCAGACCTGACCTGAAACTTACAGCTAAAATGGGAAAGTCTTGAAAAACTTATCTCCTGCTCCGGCAGACAATATATTCATGCAGTTTGCTACAATGCAAAGCTAATATTAGCATGTTAACTCTTAATTTTTGTGACTTGTTGAAATTTTGGCTCGTAAGGTACGCCAAGATAAAACTTGCTGAAAATGAAAAATCGACTTTTTTGAGCTTCACATCATGCTATAATGTTATTTCCTCATCAAAAACACAGCTGGAGTTTTGCCTTGATTCATTCATGCATGATTGAGAAATCTCGTAATCTCCTGTGGCAACCGTTCTGGGTTCAGATATGAGTGGTGGACAAAGCTCCCCCCCTTGGAGCTCCAGCTGAGCTTCCACGCCGCTCCTTCAGACTAGCCAGCAGCAATTAGCAAACAACTTCTCAGCCAGGCGCGTAACAAAACATTGCTAAACGCTTGAAAGAGGAATTTTGTGATGGTGCGTCAGGAAGAGCAGGAACTTCTTAGAGATATCTTAAGCCATATTTGACATATAAAGCATGAAGGTAACATAGTTACTTGTTTGTGCTATAAAATGGCTCTATGTGTCTGGAACTCGCATGGCGGCTCACAGTGAAAAACTAACATACTGGGAGTACAGCAGTGGCTCACATATTCCGTCTGTTCCCTTTCAGAAGCCCAGCCGTTCTACATTGGCGTTCCCGTTTCCCACAGACGGAAAAGACGCAGGCACCGCTCCACCACCGGCGACACTGACCGCGACTCACGACACCTTCACTACGTGCACCATGAACCCTCACACAGACAGCATTACCGTGACAAGCAGGAGAGCTACAATGACGACGGAGGCAGCACAGAGCAGCAGGAGCACCTCGACCCCACAGGTCAGTCACCACAGATCCTAAATGTTTCATTCCACATTCCACTGTAACGTCGTGTTCTGGCGTCAAAACGCAATGAAAGATGCAAAGACAAATCTCCTGAGATGAGACATTTTACCCCTGGAGTCATATAGAAAAGTAGAGAATTATATTTATACACAATGTATAATTTCAGCTGATTAGTTAAAGTCAGCAGTAAACAGTATAGAAGCAGACATACTCTGTTTTGAAAACCTGAGCTGTGTCCAAATCTTCTAACTAGCTGCATTTCCTTTACAAATGTACGCAAAACTTTGTTGATATTCTGCCAATGTGAAAAAACCCCACAATGTTGCAGTTATGGTGTTTCCATTAAACAAGAAACTCAATTAAAATCAAACGTGAATGAGTTTGTTCACATGATAGGTCATTAAAAAGAACACGCCACATCGTCCTCCTTCCACTTCCTGTAATCTCCTTGTCTTTTCTGCCAGCCACTAGTAACATCCGGTGACTTACTGTGTGACTCATGTGACGTGAAAAAAGTGCAACTTTATTTGTGAAATACACTAATTTTGATTTAAAAAAAAAATAAAATTAAAAAATCACCTCATCCTAATGCAAAATGCTTTTATATAAATACATATATATATATATATATATAAATATATATATATATATATAAACATGTTTTTTAATAAAAAGTTGTCATTTTTCCATCAGGCAAATTTATTTTCATAATTCCAGTTTGCTCAATCACATGGTCAATGGAAACGTAGCTGATGTTCACTATTTCATACGGTCGAGTAAAGTAAGAGAGCTGTGCCAGCCTTGTTCTGGAAATATGAATAAAATCCCAGAGTTTTGTTAAAAGCTTTTAGAACTCTAGTCAAATGTGAGCCACATCCCCTCCTGGGTTACCGTACATCTCTGGGCTGTTCCTCTAATCACAACAATGTGGAGTTTTACCATTCTCATTCTGTTGATCCACATTCTGTGATCAGGCCTCTGTGAGGTGTTCAGAGCATAAGGTGATGCTACCTGAGTTTACTGGACTACAAAGTACATAAAAAAGAGCTGTTGTAAAAGAATATTTTAGTAATTGACTACTCTACAGAATATTTTTACAATTTTCCGAGGAACTGGATCTCTCTCGTTCTCCCTCTCTCTCTCCATTCCTACTGTTCTCTCAAAAACCATGACAACACAATTCCGACGCCACAACATAGTCCAACCATCGCACCGCAAAATTCAACAATTCTTATTTCTCCCCCAAACTTTGTCAAAAGCCACACAGCATGCATTCAACAGCATGCTGCTAGCACTTCAGAACTACTCTAGATTTAAAGGAACTCAGTATTTCATTTTTTTGCAGTTTTCTGGAAGTTTGTTCCAGATTTGTGGCGCATAGGAGCTGAATGCTGCTTCTCCTCATGTGGTTCTGGTTCTGGATGCAGAGCAGAATCAGAAGACCTGAGGGGTCTGTAAGGTTGATGCAACAGCAGCAGATCTTTAAGCTGTTCAGTGATTTATCAACAGTATTTTAAAGTCTATTCTCCGAGATCCAGGGAGCCAGAGGAAGAACCTGGGAACATGTTAAAGGTGTGTGTATACTTCTGGAAGTATTCACACACCATTGCCAGATCTAGACCAGTGTAGAGTTCATCACTGTATCCTTACGCTACACTTACTTTTTTCCCAAACTGGAGTGCAACAGTCAATCTGCTTCATTTCAGAGAGACTTCATTTCTTTTTCATTTTGCTTATTTAGAGTGTAACTGATCATCAGTTAAGAACGATCAAAAATAATCAAACCTTCCTGCTGCCTGTTCACACCGTAGCAGGAGGCACATGACCTGGTCTGACGAGGAGCGCGTTTATATTTTCCAGTAAGAGGCCATAAAGTCTGGAAGCTGTAAGCTGATTAGAGCTGAGGAACTCCAAGCTGAGTGTGTGTGTGCGCGCGTGGGCGTGTGTGTGTGTGGGAGTACAGTATGTGCTTGTACCTGGAAGCTGAAGTTACTGTGAGTGCTTATGAGTGACCTGCTTTGCAACTTTTTTTTAATATTTTTGACCTGCTGGAGATGAATACCAAATGTGTGCATCATTGAAGGAGTGTTGTGTGTCTGCAGATACCTCATGTACAAGTTACATTGATGAAGTTTGTGTTTCTGTGACGTGAGCACAAGAGTCGGTGCATGGGAGGAGAGTCCTCCAGAGCCCTGTGGTGTGTGTCGAACCTCTTCAAAGCCTCTGGCTGCTTGTTGCTTTGGAGACTTTTTGTTGCTTTCCTGATCGACTGAAAGGCGGAGCAGCCGCCCCACAAACTATTTATCGCTGGCTGATACCGCCGAGCTGGAAGTAATCCCTGAGGAGGACGACGTTAAGAGACGTACGTGAGAAGGTGTGAAAGTGAGTCACTCAATGAGACGTGAGCTGAAGACTCTGTCTTACCTGGCGGACAGGAAGGTAAAGACATATCTGTCCTGAATCAGACCCAGTGGATGTGTGTCTTCGATTGGATCTTATTTGTTTCCAGTGAGCATCAAATATGACTTCTCACCTGACTTTACCAGGCTCCACATCAGGTAAAGATTCCAGTAAAAAGAACATGTACCAGGAGCCACGTTTCATTACAAATGTGCCCAACGTCTTTGTTGCTATTCTGATGGTGCCGAAAAAACTAAATTTGGGATTTGCGTTGCTTCTATTAAATGAGAAATTAAATTGAGATCATATGAGAATAAGTTTGTTCATGCAGTACGTCGTTTGAAATTATAGCAGCAAAAGATTTAAACATTTATGTAAAAAATATTCATAATTCAATCATGGTGCGAGCGCCCATCATCTGTCAGCCAATCAGAGGAGTCTGATACCGGTGTCTCATTCAGGTGTCGGAGAGACAAGCCCCGCCTACTGAGGAGCGGCTACGTATGTGGCATCTTGAAAAGATTGTAGTCTGTGATTTTGCAGAAGAGCTGTGGATTCAACTTTTAATGAACTGTTAATGAACTGCTGTGAGAGCTCTAGAGGAGCCGGCTGCACATTGTCTGAAAAAAAAAAAAAACATCATCCCGATACTACTTCCTGTCTTCTTCTTTGTTGTTTTTGCCAGTAGTAACAACCAGTTGTTGATCACGTGACTCGTGTGATGCGAAAAAAGTGTTTCCATGGCAGTTTTGCGAAATTCATCTATTTTGATACGGCTGAATAAAACCACTGCACAGCAGCGCAAAAACATTTTCATCAAAAAACGTGAGTTTTTTTTCCGACATCATTTTTGTAATTGCACTTTGTGCAATTCTATGTTTAATGAAAACGCTGCTAGTGAAAAAGAAAGGTTGCATGTTTTTGGACTTATAATGTCAAATATATAATGTACAGACGTTTGGCCTGACTGTGAGGTCCAAAAGACATTTGCTTAAATTGCCTGCTTGTTTGTGCGTTAGGCATTCAGACCTTAGCACTGACAGTTAGGACTAGAAACATTTTTTGTCCAAAGACAACATCACAGCCTGTCGACCACAATCCCACTATGAAAACTAAAACCCACTGCTTAAGCTGCATGGAAAAACTGTCATGTCACCAAGATCAATAGAGCAGAATCAGCTCATTACCTTGGAAAGCCAGTGCTATTCAATACAGTCTGTTGCCACATGACTGGAGTTGCTGTAAGTTAGCATAAGCTGTTTTTTTGAGCCCTGATGATAATTTCAGATGGACAGATTTGTGTTGAGGTGAGTGAGCGGTGCAGCTTGGTTTAGGAGTAAATGGACGTCGGGTTCTGCACAGAACGGCACGCAGACTGACGTTGCTAAAAGATGCAAAAATTCAGCATCTGTCAGGGCGAAGGAGGCATTAATGTGTCTGGGTTCCACTTTGGCAAGTGATTGATGCAAAGTGTTAGCTGCAGTTTTGATAATAATAACAAAGCATATGCTGTCCATATTGGGAACGTTTTGCACAGAAACAGGGAATTCTGTTGTTAAGCTCCAGCATTTTATATTCTCAGGTCATGACTTAACACCTGCTGTCTGCTCAGTCTGCATCCACAATGATTTCTTTTTACGCAAACACACCACAGAGAAATGTCATTCGCTTAACAGGGCAGATATGAAGGCAGATTTTCTTTTGGTGTAAACATCAATTAGAACTTCATCTTTTTCCAAAGTTTGCACACATTGTTCCAGTGAAAAACATCCTCAGTACTTCAGTGAATCAGTTTGTAAGTTTCCAAATAGCTAAAAGTTTGAAAGGAAACACTTATGCAAGGTATTGCCATGGATCTCCTTCTAGCTATTTGAGAAAGTCAGCATGAAATTCTGGATTAACTTAGACTTCAACAGATTTCTACGCAGAGGCTAAATGTATTTGTCATTAGACATCTGAGTCACTGTTAAATGTACGTGTAGCTCTGGGTTTGATGTTTAATCCGGTTTGAGACCAAACCAAACAGTCTTTTCTACAGTTCTCTACATTTAGACTAAATGTATGCACTTGAATAAGTCAGTTAATGTGATAATTCATTATATAACAAGCCACTACTACTACTTGATACTGTCTTCTTCATCTTTTCCACCTGCACTAACATCCGATTGCTAATCACGTAACACATGATGCAAAAAGTGTTTCCACTGCAGATTTATAAAACACACTAATTTCAACTCAGACACGAAACCACCTCATCCTGGCACAAAAACCCTTTTATCAGAAAATGCATGTTTTTTTCCAAAATCACCATGTTTTCATTCAGCACATTTATGTTTTTGATTCCAATTTGTGTCATTTTAAGGCCAATGGAAACACAGCCACTGTTCCTCGTGAACAGAATAACTCAAACAATGGCTCAGTTAGTGAAAGAAGACGACAGATCGGATGAACAGCACATATTGCTATATTGTTGTTTTATATTCATAACAATTTTAATCTAACAAAACCTATCATTACCAGATATTTGCTTAATAATTTACTGTTATAGTCTACAACAGTCCTGCTAAAGGCTTTCAGTCATGCTTGTGGTAAAATTGATGCCCCCTATGAAACCTATCATCATTTGATCAAGTGATTACATGGTATTGATCAACCTGCTGAGACAGAAGGTGCCGACTGTGTTTTTCCTTCTTTAGGACTAATAGCTTATTTCTGCAGTGAGGTCAATAAGGAGATTGATGTCTTCTTTCCACTGACCGGAAAACAATGACCCAAAACTTTGCAAAAACAACCCATGCTAACGTCCCACCCTCTCTTCCTGAGGGATTTCATTGGCTGCTCAGAGTTCAGCCATAAATAGGAACCCAGACTCTGAGCTGTATCTGAAACAGTTATTATTTTTGGAGACCTTGTTTTGAACTAAATATGTCTAAATACTAAATACTGTCTTAGTTACACACAACACAAACCCTTTATAAATACAAATAAATTCAATTGTTTCACCATTTTTCATCAGTAACTTTCTATAGGAAGAACAAAGTGATGATCAGGGATGTTGTGTACTCTGGCGTGCGAGTGAACTGCAGCCTCCTGGCTCAGGATGCTAATGGAGATTGATCTGTCTAAAATAAAATCCCAAAGAGGTGTTGGGTGAGGGATCACACATGGTCATCAGATAATCAGTACAGACACTAAAGTTTGTTTGGTAAGGATGAATAATGTGTTTCAAAGGGGCAGTAAAATGTAAAATTAACGTTTCAGAGCTTTACATCATGTCATAATGTTATTCTCGCATCAAAAACATAACTGGGGTGTTGCCTTGATTTTTTTTTTAATGCATGCTTGAGAAATCAAGAAAAATTGTGATTTGCCTACATTTTGGTTTTGTATTTGTCATTGGTCTGTTGCCTAGCAATCACTATAGGACTGATTGGCTTTAGTCACTCACAACATGGCTCCTCTGTTAACCTTCAACAATGTTTTTACCAGCGTTGATCTGAGAAGTAGATCGTATAATGAGCTCAGCGGATGAGCAGTTCCTCCAGCTACTTGCTAATTGATGCTGGCTAGTCTGTAGGAGCTGAGTGGGGGAGTGTAGGGAGAGGGCTGCTCTGTGAAGGGCAAAGCCAGGAAACTTGGAAACTGCAGCTCTGAAGAGGAGCTTCGTCCTTGAAGGCCATCCACACACAAGTGACCAGTCAAGCAACATTCGCACAACAGTTCAACCAGGGCTGGTGTCAAGAAGTGAAGGCAAACGTCTCCCTGCAAACTAAATGATGAATTTTTTGTCTCCATGTCGATGAGAAGCAATTTTAGCACTTTGGATGAAGTATGTGACAGTCTCTTAGTCAAGTGGTCTTACCTCCAATAATGTAGAGCAATTATCTAAATTAAAATTGTAATCGATTAAATGAGCTGATTTATAAACATTATGCAATAATCACCGTCCACCATTTAGGTTTGGATGAACTTTGCATCGAATCTTTCAGGACTGCAAATACAATCTGAGACTGATTGTGTGTATCTGTAGTTTCTCCAGCTGCAGAGCGTCTTCGCCACATCCTGGGTGAGGATGACACCACCCCAACACCAACCATCTTCACTGAGATGGACACACTGCAACATGATGGAGAAGAGCTGGAATGGAAAGAGTCTGCCAGGTACATTTATCACAAAATCACAAGTACCAGGAAAGTGCCATGGTGGTTGTTGCTGTAGGATTCCAGGTCGCCTTTTATAGGGCCCAAAGGTTCCACTTGGTTCCTGGAGGCCGGTGAGTAAAAGCAATCCAACTCTTCATGTGACTAAAGCAAAGGGAAAATCAGCCTTGCTAATTGAAACACTGATCGCTAACCTGTGGCTAGAAATAGCCATTTCTCTCTTGGAAGATAAAAACTTGAACGTTACTTGCTGAGTTGAGTCGGTCCTCTTCAGGTGGGTGAAGTTTGAGGAGAAGGTGGAGGAGGGCGGAGAAAGATGGAGCAAGCCTCACGTCTCCACGCTGACCCTCCATAGTCTGTTTGAGCTCCGGACCTGCCTGCAGACAGGAAGCATTCTGCTGGACCTGGAGGGATACTCACTGCCACAGATAGTGGGTGAGTCTCACTGTTGATATTTACGGATTGGGCAAAAAGTTTAACCCAGTGCCAGTGTTTGGGTTTACCTTAGTTTTAAGAGTAAAAACTCCAAATACTCTCACAAGAAGACGGTGAGTTCATGTTCTTTTGGGGAAATATTTCGAAATAATCTGAATACTAAATGCATAAACATTTTGCCTCAGAGGAGATTGTGGATCACCAAATAGCCGACGGTCTCGTTCCTCCGGATCTGAAGGAGAAGATCATCTTCGTGTTGCTCAGAAAGCATCGTCACCAGACCAAGAAACCAATTCATCGCTCGCTGGCAGACATCGGAAAGTCCTCCAATACGCCCTCCAGTAAGCGTTTACATTTTCATTTACAAAGCAACAAAGAAAGTCTAGAAGCTCTTGATCGTTTCCAATCATATTGCTTCCCTTGTTTTCTGCCATCATGATGATCACCAGTTGCCCCTCTCTCCTTGTGAAATCAGCTCTTCTCTGTTCATTATTTCCATATCTGCTGCTGGTCTGTTAGACCGTAGTCCTCAGGTTAATCTGACTCGTAGTACCAGCTCTGCTTCTGGGATCCATCGCTCCTCCGAAGACCTGCGCTCTCGGCAGTCAAGCAGCCTTAGCGGCCTGCGTGAGTCTCAACCACACACACACACACACGCATATATACGACGCACATGTTCTAGCCACATATGAATAAAATTAAATAATTAGGGGTGTAACGGCTATGTCCAATGATATCTGCTATCCAACTGAAAACAAACCCTGGTGGAGCTAGTGGTGCTTGTTAAACAGCATGAACAGCATTTATTAATGTCTACAGAGTTGTTATAGAGACCTGGAATATAAAACAATTAGCAGCTCACCCATTCTTGCAGCGGTTTGGTGTGGAGTGCTGCAGAGAATACTCTACTGTCATGGCACTTTAAGGAATCAATAAATATACACAGTAACTAATGAACGGCTGAAATATGAAATCTCTACTGATAAAATTTGGAATGTGCTGCTGCATCCCTAAAAATATAGATGTGGTCAAATTAATTGGCAGCCATGTTAGGAAGATGCTAATGTGGTATATGACTTTGTTAGACAACAAGATTTTTACATATTTGCTAAAATTGTCGCCATATTGTGACAGTATAACTATAAGACAGAAGATCTGTGAAAAAAAAAGGAATCAATCTTCTCCACCTCGTGCTACTATCATCACCTGCCGAAATGCTCCGCTCCCGCTCAAAATCAGCCAATCAGAACCAGGAGGAAGGTCCTTGCACTAATCAAGCTTGTGTACACGCTGCTCAGTGTGTCTGTGGTTGAGCAACAAATTATTGTTCCAGGAAAACCTCATTCACTCACTGCTAAATGTGCCAATAGTGGAGAAACAACTTATTGTTACAGGAAAAATGTTTATCTACTGTCATTGGTAGCTACGCTAACTAGACTGAGCATTCACAACAGGCTGCGTTCGATCACGAGATTGTGATTGACAGCACAGTCTCGCGCTGACGCTGTTTTTCCACCGTCATCAGTGGCCATGCTAACTAGCTTTAGCGTTCATCCAGAAGAAGCGGTGGCATTGCAGACAGCATGGGGGAGCGCTTGAGCAGCGCCAAGACCCTCCTCCTGGCTCTGATTGGGTGTTTCTGACTGAGCTGTGTGTTTCTGTAGCTAACACAGGAATACTAAACTGTCACAACGTAATAAAAGTTTTAACACATATGTAAGAAAAACTGATTATTTTCTGAAAGTTATACATTGCAGCTTTAACTAAGGTCAAGTTTGTTTGGATAGCACATTTCAGCAACAAAGCAGTTGAGGTAAATTAACTTCTGATTGCAAACATAATATTGCACTTAAAATAAAGTAGAAATTCCAACTTTCAGCCTGACTGTATTTATTCAGTGAAGGGAAAACAAACATTAGGGGAAAATGATTTCAACAATATCAGTGATGGAACAATTCCTGGGTCCAGTGCTGACCGTTCAGCCAAGAGAACAGCAGAGGCTTTTCCTGGCAGGCCTGAGAATCAACAGATTGCTGTGTAGATGGAGTCTAACTGGAGGGATGGTGACACGATGCCACACTCTGCTGCTGTTCTTCAGCAGAGAGCTCCCTTATTATTCTTATTATTATAGAATTTATGCAAGTATTCAAATCCTACCAGCAACTCCCGACCCCATTAGGGAGAAGGGTTAACAGAAAATGGATGGTTGGATATTCACAGCCTTTGCTTGATACTTTGTTGATCTGCTTTGTTGAGAACCTTGGTGGACTACCTGTACCTCGATGTAATGACTCGGCACATTTCAAAATATAATGTAAAGAACTGTTGATCCTGTTAACTACATTTGAACATCTCTGTGATACCACAATGAGTATGCTCTTTCTCCACAGATCCTGCCCAGAGCCGAAGCATGAATGATATTTCAGACACGCCGAGTACCGACCAGGTGAATGTTTTTTTACTGAACTTTGTGTAAAAGGAACTAGTGTGTCTATTTTTGCCATTTTTTATTGCCTTTACTTGATGAGCATTCATAATTCCAGTGTTCGCTCTGGATTATTGCTATTTGTATCTCATCCTTGTAATTCCAATTCTGGTTCCCTTTTAAATTTTTGGACTCTCCTTTTTAATTTTACTCTACGAGTGTTTTCATACCTTATAGCCCGGTAGACTCGGTTTGATTGAGGACCAGAATTGCAACATTTGTTGCATTTTCAGCTGTTGTGGTTCTATTTCACACTGCACTGTGTCAAACCAATCAGACGCTTTGAAATACCTATTCATCCTCCTCGCCTGTGGGGGCGCTGCACCAAAAACAACAGATTCACCAAATGAGCCTTTATAGGCAAATGAACTGGAGTTTGATTAAAACTGACAAAAACTAAATTAAAACAGGGTTGGTGCTCTACTAGAAAAGCTCTGACTTCTTCAGAACATTTAAAGAAACAGCTGTAATTGAAAACATCCTAAGCAGATTATAAAATGTGCAGTTCTCTTACAAAGCAGCTGTACATTTAAATTCAAACAATTTGCAAACCACTGAAACTCATCCCTGGATGGGTTTCAATCATCGGTTCTTTTCTCTCCATAAAAAATTGAGACCATGATGTGACCATGAACTGTAGCTTCAAATAACTGCTACTTCCATCAGTTTATAATAAGTCGCAAAAAAAAAAAAAAACAAACAAAAGAAAAACATCGGCAGTTCTTTGAGGATTTCCAAAGTTCACAAGTATTGTTTGTTACATAAGCAGCAGAAATCATGTGGTGTTTGGGGAAATATCTGGACACACACTTCAAAGCCAGCAATAATGAAACATTGACATGTGACCGACTGAGAGGAGGTAAGCTGGCTTTGTTCCTCCGAGTTTTCTTTGTTCTTGGTGGTTTGCATAATTATGGGATAAAGTAGCAGACATGCTGTCAAATATTTGCAACAAGATTTCATACCATCGCAAATAAATATCCAAAAGAATAAATGCAGATAGCAGAAGAAAAAAACAAAACAACTGAGGTCAAGTGTTTGTGTGCGCGTGTTTGTGTGTGTGATGTACTGTTTGTTTAGGACCAAAATGTAAAGGCAGGCAGTGAAAGAGGAGCAGCTGGTGTATTGACTCTGAAAGCAGCATTAACAGATTATGAAGAGATTTTGATTTAAGCGCCCACCGCTCCACTGCCACGTGCTTTTTGGCAGAAAACAACAAAGCTGTAACACAAAGTTACAGGATTTTTTTATTTTTTATTTTACTGTATCTATGTTTGCAATTGTGAAATAACAAAATGGCTTAGTTGGAATATAGAAGCAAAAAGCTAATTTAGAAAAAAGAGTTACGGTCACCTGAGCAGCTGGCTGTGTACTTCTGTATGCTTAGTATTGACACTAATGAGAGTAATTACTTCTCAGTGATCAAAAATGTGTTCTGGTGTCAGATGAACTTACTAGTACATCTTCAAGAATTACAATAATGTGTATTTTATTGTATAAAAGTGCAAAACTGTTGCCATTTATGTTAGAAAGTGAAGCGGCCATTTTATAGAGATCCATTACACACGCAGTAAAATATTTCAAGATTTTACTTTTTAAAATCTTTATGATGATGGATGTCAGGTAAAGAAAACCCAAAATTCAGTGTCTCAGAAAATGAAAATATCACATTCGACCAATTACTTAAGTGCAAATATCAGATTTTTCAAAAGTATGTTTATTTCCATGTACTCAGAACTTGGTTGGGGTTTCTTTTGCATGAATTACTGCATCAATGCACTGTGGCATGGAGGAGATCAGCCTGTGTCACTGCATAGATCTAATGGAAGCCCATGTTGCTTTGGTAGCTGCCTTCAGTTCAGTTTAGAGGTTCAGGAAACCGTAGCAAGTGTTTTGAGTTAATTAATGAACACCATAAGTTTCCATTAATGATCTTTTTCTCAGTATTTTCATTTTCTGAGACACTAAATTTTGTTTTTTTTATGATCTGTGAGCTGGAATCATCAGAACTCCGAGACGCAAAGGCTTGGAAAATTTAACGCTATGTGTGAAAATTCTGAACGAAACACGAGTTTCACTTTTTCAAACGACTGGCAAGAAAAATTGCACTTTTATTTAAAATTCTTTAAGATCTGCTGGTATTTGAGGGAACCCCCCAGCACTCCACCACATCACTCTTTTGAGAGCTTGCCTCCCTTCTTACAGCTGAAGAATAAGTTCATGAAGAAGATTCCTCGCGACGCAGAAGCTTCCAACGTGCTGATTGGTGAGGTGGACTTTCTGGACAAGCCGTTTGTCTCCTTTGTACGCCTGGCTCAAGCCACCACTCTGGGAGGCCTCACTGAGGTTCCTGTGCCAACCCGGTAGGATCTTCCCTCCATCATCGCTCTGACAAATGTTCTGGGTTTATCAACCACTCTGTTCTTCAGGTTCCTCTTCATCCTGCTGGGCCCTCAAGGCAAAACTAAGTCCTACAATGAAATCGGCCGAGCCATCGCGACTCTTATGGTGGACGATGTAAGAAGCTAGCTCAGTCAGACGTTTCTGGTGAAAGCATTTGATCATTGGTGTGACTGCAGCCTCTTGTTGCGATCAGCTGTTCAGTGACGTCGCCTACAAAGCGCGGGACCGTGATGACCTGATTGCAGGAGTTGATGAGTTCCTGGATGAGGTGATTGTCCTTCCCCCAGGGGAATGGGACCCCAAAATACGTATTGAACCCCCAAAGAAAGTTCCATCAGCAGAAATGAGGTAAGATTGTTTCTATAACAATGTGATGTTCTTGTGAGGATAACACCTGTTTAAGCCGCCTCAGGTATTAGACCTTTGACTCGATTCCTGTGGTCTAGAGCAGGAGTGTCAAGTTCATTTACATTTTGGGTCGAATCAACATCACGGAGGTTCTTAAAATGGATGGTTGTTGATGTAAAACTTATTAGCAAACTGCTAAAATATGAATGAATTGCAGTGTTTGAATTTTCTAAGTACTTCTTAAAGTTAAGTAATATTGAAAATCTTTTCCCATCTATCAATCCCCTTCAGGATTTTGTGACAGTTTTTGTTTCACTGGTTTTGTGGATCTAATTTAAAAATATTTGGAAGAGATTTCACAATATTGCAATTGATGACTGTAAATGTGACTTTTTGTTGGGCATGTACAGACTGTAACTTGGAAGGAAATCTCAAGCAGCTGCACATTAGAAGTAAGAAATACTGCCACCTGCAGGTGAAAGTTCTCAATAAACAAAAAACTGCCATAAACTCATGATTACTCATTAGTGCAAAGCAGTTTCAGGATTCTGTTGATTTTTAATTAATTTTCACAAAAAGAAGAGGGATTGATTAATGTAATTTGGCAGCAAACAGATAAAAATGCCCTTATTTTATTGGTAAAAGAATATTTAAGCATCAAATTGTTTCTTGAAGGTTCTATTTATGTACATATATCCATATAGAAAGTCAGGCTGGACTTGGCCCCAGGTCTTGAGTATGACAGCCAAGACTCTATGGTTTTTAGATACAGTAACTTTAGGATATTTTGTTGTATAAAGTAGGTCATGATCATTTTATTGCAGTATAATTCACTTACAGCTTGTATGATTATAGTTTTAGAGTTGTAATGTAAAGGTCTTGCAGTCTGAGTACCTGATAATGGCTAAGAAGCTACTGTGGCGAATAAGACCAAATTGTGTTGACTGCTTGCGTTACAGGAAGTCAGTCCTCAACCTGAACGAGCTGGGCCAGATGAACGGCTCGGCTGGTGGGGCCGCTGGTGGAGAAGACGACGATCTTCCTGTTCAGCATGAATTGGGAGAAGAGCTGAAGTTCACTGGGAGGTCAGCAGAAAACTTCAAAAGGAATGACTGCAACAAATTGTCACAGACAGTCTGTAGGGTATTCTAAACGTGTGGGTGTAAGCATGGAATTTGGTATTAGGTACTTACATAAGTTTTTATATCTTGTGCTTTGACACTGAGCTCCAACGTGGTCATTCATTTCTGTGGCAGGAACTGGGTGACTATAGTCTGTATCGAGAGTAAAATAAACAGATTATTTGAGAGAAACTGCTCTAGAGTGTCCTGAACACCGTAGTAAGGCAATAATTCATCTTTCGCTGTGATAACAACACCAAGCATCCAGCCAAGATAATAAATCAGTGGAATCAGGAGCAATATGCATTTGACCTGGATTAGACCAGCTCTGAACATCTCTGAAGCTAAAACTGGTCGCCTACCAAAGCTTCAGATCCAACCTGACTGAGTCTGAGAGGAACTGCTGAGAAGAATGAGACAACATACTCACGCTGGTGTGTCAGTCTTGTAGAGACACATCGAGGAGGCTGTATAGTGCTACCAATGGCGCTCCAAACACATATAAACACAAAGACTTGATGCTTATGGACATGTCATGTGATTTATTAATTTTTTTAATTTAAAACCAGGAAGATAGAATACATTACCCAGTTCTACAGTCCTTCCACTGAGAGATTTTAAAATAATCTTGTTAGTTTATAAACTAACATAGTTTATATGTTTAATGTGTTGTGCTTAGCAGCACAACACATTAAAGATCTGCTGCTGTTGTACCAACCTTCCAGTCCTCTCAGGTCTTCTGGTTCTGCTCTGTAACCAGAACCAGAACCAGGCATGGAGAAGCAGCATTAAGGTTCTATACACCACAAATCTGAAAAAAACCTCCAGAAAACTGGAATTTGAATTAACTTGTTGCTGAACTGTGCTTTATAAATAAACTTGATTGATTGATTGATTGATTGATTAGTTGGTTAAACTTGTGTTGAACTTAGTCCTGCATGTTGTTTTCCAGATTTTGCGGTGGCCTGTGGCTGGACATCAAAAGGAAGATCCCCTTTTACTGTAGCGATATCTGCGATGGCTTCCATATCCAATCCATTTCTGCAGTGCTCTTCATCTACCTGGGCTGCATTACCAACGCAATCACCTTTGGCGGACTGCTGGGAGACGCTACGGACAATTACCAGGTCTTAGCAAACATGAGTAATGTCTACTTAATGCTGAAAGTAACAGAGCAGTAGATTTAACTGACTAGCATACGTTTGACGATCTGCCCGTCCTCCTGGTCTTGTTCTTTCAGGGAGTGATGGAGAGTTTTCTCGGCACTGCTCTGGCAGGAACCGTCTTCTGTTTGTTCGGCGGACAGCCTCTCATCATCCTCAGTTCAACCGGACCCATTCTCATCTTCGAAAAACTGCTTTATGAGTTCAGCAAGTGAGACAGACGGAAAATAATATTTCAGTTGCTTCATTGAGTTTATTCGTTCAAATTATTCTCTTGAGACTATATTGAAACTGAAGGGAATACTGTAACAAAATAAGGTAATAACTAAGCACAACGGGAGTCTCTCAATAGTTTTAGCATGCCAATTTGTATTTATTTATTTTTTTTGTGTTATCAAGTTTATTAGTTTTGATTCATTTGCTCTTAACATAATTATATAATGTCCAGTTATTGACATTTTTGGAATTATGTTCTCGTCTTTTCAATTTGCAATCCTTTTTCTTTTTAAAAGAAATCAGAAGAGAAAAATCCCACATAATAATTTAACCAAAGATTGGTAAAAGTACATAGACATATCTAATCTTAGGGGGATCCAAATAATTATTTTCTTACAAGATATAATCTTATTGGATTAAAAATAGTCTGTCCACTGAATTTAAATAAAATTCTAAAGACAGACCAAAAAGACACCCTGCCATGTTTTACTTTTTGGCAACAAGTTAACATATTTTGGTGTCTGGAAATGAGCCGTTTCAAAATCATTCTGAATATAACATCACAAATCAGCAGGCAGCGACCCTCACCCAATAACCCCAGCCCATCCCTGTTACCTAGCAACCCAATTTGAGCTCCAGTCCATTTGCTCGGCTGGTTTTACTGCTGTTTGTGCTGTAATGTGGCTGCTGGAAAAGACAAGTGTTTCATTGACTTACCTCCTGCACAACCAACGAGACTTGCTGCAGTCTTATTGGTTGTGCAGGAGGCTCCGCTTTTGCTTTTCAAAGATGTGAAGTTGCATAATTGCACATCTGCAATTATGCAGAACATAAACATAGACTAAAATTTCATTATCTAATAATGATTTTGAGCAAAAACTGCAACGAGCATGTTTTGTAAAGCCCATAGACCTATCCCAACCCGTTCAAGGAAGCTTAATAAATCACCTGTGACATTGCCAAATAATGAACACAAGATGGTGCATTGAGACCGACGGCATCTGCTCTTACTTTTGCTCTGATTGGCTGCCCGAACAGGAGCAACAGCATAGACTACATGGAGCTGCGGCTGTGGATCGGTCTGCACTCGTGCCTGCAGTGCTTACTGCTGGTCGTTTCTGACGCCAGCTACATCATCAAATACATCACCCGCTTCACAGAGGAGGGCTTCTCCAGCCTCATCTCCTTCATCTTCATCTCGGACGCCATTAAGAAGATGGTGGGTAACACGATGGAAGGTTTGCAGACATCGTCATCATGAGCACACAAACATGTTCTATTTCCCACAGATCGCAGCCTTTAAGTACTACCCAATCAACCGCGGCTTCAAGCCAGATTATGTTACATCCTACAAGTGTGAATGCGTGGCCCCGGACCAGGGTGAGACTTCAAACTGTCCACAGTTTGTTCTTTTGACTAGAGCTCAATGGGAGGAATGTAAAGCATGAGACAGTTTGGCTCAGGTGACACCATCTGGTGCTGAACAAGCATTTAAAAAAAAACATCTACTTTTTTTCTGCTTCTCTTTAAATTTCTGTCTGTTTACATAGTCAGGAATGACAACGACCCAAAATTACTGCCAGATTAGTTAGAAAGTGGCAATGTTTTGGAATAACCATCACAAAAACTCTGATTTCACACCCAAAGAAAATTACAGAGTAGAATTGAAAACGTGTGGAGGTCAAAGTGCCACAAAGTGGACTGAGATCCCAGCAAACCTATGGACAAATACCTAAAACAGCTGACAAGTCAAAAAGTGGGAAAAAAAAAAATAAAAAAAAATAAAGGAATTTCTAAAAAAATAAATAAAAAATTATTAAATGTATGCAAAGTTCTGGATTCTAAACAAATTGGAAAGGTTTATTCTGAGAGGATAACATTATACATAACTTATACGGTGTTTGTACATTCTGGAGTCAACTGAATACCATGTTGAAAATTACAATTTTAGGGAAGCTATGGAAGAGGATTAGAGAAATTTGACTTTTGATTTCAAAAGATTAAAGTTAAAATGTTGAGATTAAAGTCAGAATTCAAGACAAGTCTTCTGTAGACATTTAATGTGGTTGAAATGAAATCTTTATTTTTTACTCAGAATGTGTATTTTTTTTGTGTTGCCTTTTTTTTTTTTTTTTGCCTCATTCTTGGATGCTGTGTGGAAATGTGAGTAGCACAACTTGTTAGACCGTGTAATGAGAACTGACGAAGCTCTCGAACAATCTGATCATGAAAAACAGAAATCATCAAAACTGACAGGAATTCTGTTTGTCCTCTTCAGCATCTGCTGTGGGTTTAAACGTTTCAGCTCCTATGTCAGATGATAACATGACTCTGCTGGTAAGTGACCAACGGCACCAACGTTTTCCATCACTTGTGGTTTGCCATCTTATTTGTGAATACAAAGGTGGCTACTTTTTGTGCTGTTTTTTTCTTTTGTTATCGCCGTTTTGTTTTTTCTTCTCTGTCTTCTGTTTGCCTTTCCCCTCCTCCTCTGCCCTTCCCTTTTGTTTCCTCCGACTCCCTGATCCTCCCCACCTTATCTCCTTTTGCCCTGCTTTCCTTCTCGGCTCCTAGTTTAACCTGACAGACCTGGACTGGAGTCAACTGAGTAAGAAAGAGTGTGTGAAGTATGGTGGTGTGTTGGTGGGGAGCTCCTGTAAGTATGTCCCCGACCTGGCCCTGATGTCCTTCATCCTCTTCATTGGCACCTACTCCATGACCATTTCTCTGAAAAAGTTCAAGTTCAGCCGCTACTTCCCAACAAAGGTAAGACGTGTGCTTCAGTTGGTTGGAGAAATTCCCAGGTTTTCCCTTTTTGACACTCACGGAACGTCTTCAGCCCAACAAGATGTCCCTGCATGAGAAAAATGCTTCAATCCTGGAAACTTTGTAGTTGTTCAGTTTGAAGGTTAAAGCCGGTGATATTTCTCATTTATATCCAGATATATAAAAATAAATTTGAATAACATCTGCGTAAGATATTTTTATGTTGTAATTGAGTCTACACATATGTAGTGCATGTTCAGTGCAATGCATTCGATTTGTTTTAATGGGCTTTGATCCATTAAAACCTCTCTGCATATTTAGATGAAGGTTGCAAATAAATAAAATATCAGGAAACTCTGTCACGACTGATGGCAGATGTAAACTGAAACACAGTTAGATGAAGGGTGTGCACACATACAAACTGGTTATTTCGGCCTTATACATGTAACATTTAGATTCAAAGGTTAATTTGTTTTTCCTTTGAATTACATCATAAATATCACATGAAACATCAAAAACATTTGGGAGCAATTCATCATCGTCTCATTCTTCACAGAGTGTGCAATGAGAAAAACGCAAAAATATGTACATTTAAAAATTTCTGTTGCAAAATATCACCAGCTTAAAGAAAAAGATCACTATTTAGAGTTGATGCATTCCTTGTTGTCCATGAGTCCCACCCCTAGAAACCTAATGCAACACAATGTCTTCCTTATTCCCTTATCCATCTTCTCCCTGCATGCCCTCTAGCTCCGCTGCCTGATAAGTGATTTTGCCATCATCCTCGCCATCATGTTTTTCTGTGTCTTGGACCGTCTCCTGGAGCTGGACACCCCCAAACTGCACGTACCGACCCAGATAAAGGTCTGAATGTCCCCCAAGCAATTCGTCTTCCATCGTCTTTTATCTATGTGAATGGTGGTTGCATCTCCTTCCCTAATAATGAATGATTTGAAGAATTATAATCAGTTAATTTCATGTTAATTTATTATTTTCTTGAACATGTTGTGTCACTTCTTATCTTTCTTTTCTTTGTCTGAATTGTCCCATTCCCATATTTTCTGGGCACATCTCGGCCATCATCAATGTTACCCACCCGTCTTCTTGCCCGGTCTGTGTGTTTGTGTGTTCTCATGCTGCTAGATGAGGAAGCTCATCAGTGATTTTGCCATCTTCATGTCAATCATGTCCTTTGTGGGTCTGGATATGTTGATGGGCTTAGACACACCCAAATTAATCGTTCCAACGGAGTTCAAGGTATTTCTTTCTCGCTAAATTAAAAGTTGCAATATGTGCGTGTTTGTAGCGTTCGGAAGGTGGAAGTTTCTATACTCGATACATTCAAAAATAATTGGATCAACGCCCAGCGTTGTCATTTACGACGACAGAGTTTTCCACCAATTGACTCCTGTCGAGTTCTGGTTCATGTAACAAAAGTTGATTTCCACCCTGCTTGCTGTTTATTACTTCTCTGTTTCAAACAGACATTTCGATTTAGTGCACCCAAAATATCTCTGGCTCTCTGTCTCTATAAAAACATATGTACCAATGGTTTCTTCACTCTGACATAAAATCGGCCATGTTTTTTTCAGTTCTTAATCAGAACCATAGTTACCGTAGTTTTGTCTTTACCGTTTCTAAAAGCTAAATCTTTGTGTTACTTTCCTCAAAATCAGTCATTTCTCGACACTAAGATCAGCTACTTTTAGGGATACCAAAAACTCACAAGACGAGACAGATGAGATTGTAAATATTACTTTTTAAATTAATGTAAGTTCAACAAACTGATGTGCTTCATTTACAGATGGCCTGCTTTTCAGTTGTTCTTGTTAGAGTTGCTGTAATTGTGACGTAGCACAACGTACCGCTAGACTTCTAACCATCAGTTGTCATAGTGACGCCTTTCTGCCCTCTTTCTATGTCTGAACAACTTGCAGTGCTTACATATTCTTTGTGCCTCGCTGTTGCCAATTTATCGTTCCTACTGGAAGCCCAAAACATTTCCCAACAGACGACTAGAAAGAAGTTGTGGAATCTTGTATTAGAACTTCATCAGGCGGAATCATGCCGACTGCAACTGGCTAGTGCGCGATAGTTAGCAGTCACTTCAACCAGAAATGTTTTGGTGTTTCAGTCTCATGAGGTCTTGTGCGACAATATCTTGGTACTACACAGTGACACCATTTGGGAAAACCAAGGGGATGATGTCAGTGTTGTAAGCTTCTGATACTTGTGGATTTATTTCAACACCTCAACACTTAGTTAGACCAAAAGAAATCAGTGACGACATCAGGAAAGAAATTGTAGATGCAAGCATAGACGCCAAGGTAATGTCCAGTTAGGAAAGAGATAGTTCTGCAATTATCCACTTTTTTCACTTCTGATACAGATATGAGTTATTGACCGATGCTGAGTCGATACAGAAAAACTGCTGGACTGACTACAAATGTTTCTATTTTTAAACAGACATTATAAACTTATATGATAACTCTGCACCAGTACAGCACAACTAAACACAACAATAGCATCAGAAGCTTGGTGAAACATGTAAAAACAACTTTAATATGTTCAGTCAGTGGGGTTAGGAGAATAACAGCCAATCTAAAATAAATAATAAACTGACAAAATGAATAAGTTGACTATTTCCGTGAAATATGTAAAGAATAAACTGGAACAATCCTTCTTTCAAATGGTTCAGAAAGTACAATTAGGAATTCTACATATGATGTAAAACAAATAATACGAAACATGACGTCGCTCAGAGCACAAAATGTAGAATTTAATGTAATAGATGTGTTGTTAATGAATCTGGCACACGAGGAAATGCCCGGAAGTTAAAGCTCGACATAAAAACTTCTTCCAAAAGGATCATGAGACTAAGCATAACACCAAGTTATTTAAAAAGTAGCGGAAGGAAAACAAAGTCATTGTTTTATGGTGGCCGTTACAAACCCTGGACTCAGTCTCAAAGAAAATCAGTGAGCAGATCTGAGAAGGTATGTGTGAACAAGCTGCTTACAAAGCTGACCCAGTTATTACACAAGTTCTGTCAGGAGAAATGGGCCAAATTCCAGCAAACTATTGCAAAAAGGTTTTGGAAGGACAGCCTACGTTAACCCAAGGTGTCCAAAAGGCAATGCTATATTATTTATCTCATCATTGTGACTTTTAGCTAATAGACATAATTTTGGTATTCTGAACTGATTTAAAATAATTTAACTCCAGACGGTGAAAAACATAGAATAAAAAATGATGTATGTATCCTTTTATTTGAAAACAAATTTTAGCTCAGTACGGTTTTATCTTACGGTGAGGGAATAAAGGATTCTTTGTGTGTGTTTGCAAATGATCTTCCCATCTGTGGTCCATGCTTACCTTTCACTCTCGGATGTATTTGTGTGACGCAGCCCACGCGTTCGGACCGTGGTTGGTTCGTGCTTCCGTTCGGTAAGAACCCGTGGTGGTGGTACCTGGCCAGCTTTGTTCCTGCTCTCCTCGTCACCATCCTGATCTTCATGGACCAGCAGATCAGCGCCGTCATCGTCAACCGCAAGGAAAACAAGCTGAAGGTCTGAAATCCCGACACTCCTGAACCTCAGAGAGAAGACAACATGTCAGTCATGACTGAGCGAGGCAAAAAAAAAAAAAAAAAAGATCTGTCATACATTTATTTTTGTTTGATTAGAACAGTATAACATTACTGCAGGTCAAGGCAGTGTGAATATGCAGTAGTTAGCACAATAGATACATTTCATACTTTCTCCTAAGACAAGTGAGCACAAAACAACAGAACAATTACTTGGACAATTTACAGGACAGAAAACAAAAGAAAAGAAAACTAAAACAAATAAAATACACCAGACCCTATGCAGTTAGGGCTTGGTATAGTGGAAAAATTTCTGAATGGTTACATAACTGGTTTAATAAAGGTTTAATATTTAACTGTCAGTAACACTACCAAAAGTTGACGTTTATAGAGAACAGAGAGAGAATCTGTGACTTTTGAGAATTTGAAAACTTCAAAATTATTTTGGATTGTCAGATAAATCCTAACACTTACTAATAAAAACATTTAAAAAAAAAACTGTGCATGCTAGCACACTGTTTGAGCTGCAGGAAGTGTCAGTGAAATTGTAAATGTGAAAAAACAAACCCTTCATATTGAAAGGAGCTTAGCTTCCTGGTGTCAAACATAAGCCGGAGCTAAAATCGGATCCGACTGGTTCTGCAGCTGAATGTTTGTGGAAAGACGGGGAAAACAGCATGTGATGCTTTTTTAATGGATTAGACTTGGATCATTATTTTTGCATTACTTTGCTCTGGCACGACTCCTGGTGGCCGTGCAAATGAAAGAAACAGACATTTTTAGCAAAGCATGCCTTTTTGTGGAATTTTCTAACATTAAAAGTTTGATTTTCCAGAGATGTGAAACATTTTTCAGTTTTATGCTGCCTGGTAACAAGATTGTGAGGTGGATTCAGCATTCTTGGCCCCAACATAAATACTGTTCAGAATGAAAGTGTATCACAATGCAAAGATGGAACTGGAATTGTTCATCCCCCCAAAAAACCTTCATTCATTTATACTTGTGTAGCAGATGTTATTCATTATGGTTAAATGCATGGAATAATAATTGCATTTTCATTGACCATATAACTGATCATCTGTGGAAGCACTGAGCTCCTCTGTGGTCCCACTGCCATCTGTGGAAGTGCGTTGCTGCTGGTCAGAAACAGCCAATCGGAGGCAGGAGGAGGGTCTTAGAGCTGTCAATCAGGCTCATAAACATGCTGCTGCTCACACTTTCCCCCCACAGAACACATAGAGGCTCCAGATTGCTGGGTTTGCTGCAGCTATTCTATCGGAGGGTGAGCTGCAGCAGCAACGTGGAGGCAGTGAGCAGTTTGTGATTGACAGTGCCAAGACCCTCCCCCTGGCTCTGATTGGTTGTTTCTGACTGAGCACTGTACCACAGGCAGGAGACAGAGGAGCTTGATGTTTATGTAAAACGCAGAATATGTATTTTTTCTAACTAACTCCCTTTATCGGCATGCGTCTGCAGAAAGGCTGTGGGTACCACTTGGACCTGTTCTGGGTGGGTGTGCTGATGGCCGTGTGTTCCTTCATGGGCTTACCCTGGTATGTTGCTGCCACCGTCATCTCTATCGCCCACATCGACTCTCTGAAGATGGAGAGCGAATGCAGCGCCCCCGGAGAGCAGCCGCAGTTCCTGGGAGTCAGGTAGAACCGTCCTGATGAGAAAATCCGAGAAAAACACCAAATCCTTGAGTTTTCATGGTGAAAATGACTGTTAATCTCTTTCTGAGATGGTATTTGTAATTTATACGGTTCTTCCCAAAACTCTGTCAATACAATGTCTCAAAAACTGAAGGAAAGCTGATTCTGCTTGTGTCTGATGGCATTACAAGAATGTTTGGTTATTTTGTAGGGAGCAAAGGCTGACAGGCATCCTGGTGTTTGTGCTGACTGGACTCTCAGTCTTCCTCGCTCCCGTCCTTCAGGTCAGTGGAAAGATTATGAAGAGAGTTACTTCCATCATTGCATCACTTGTTTTTCTTTGACTCTTTCTCACGATGCTGTCCTGTGTAGTACATCCCAATGCCAGTCCTGTACGGAGTCTTCCTTTACATGGGAGTGGCATCACTGAGTGGTATTCAGGTATGTTAAAAGGCCTTTTTTTAAATTTTATTTTATGTTAAAATTTAATTTAATGTTGTAAGTAAAAAATAAAAAAACAAAAAAACAAAACAAAACAATATCAACATTCATTTAAAAAATGCTATCATGTAGCAACTTGTTATCCATCTTTGTGTTCCAGTTCTGGGAACGCATCAAGTTGTATCTGATGCCGCCCAAACACCAGCCGGACTTTTCCTTCCTGCGCCACGTCCCCCTGAGACGCGTCCATCTCTTCACACTTGTCCAGATCGTCTGTCTGGCTGTCCTCTGGACCCTCAAGTCCACCTTCCTGGCCATCATCTTCCCAGTCATGGTGGGTTTCATGTCTGTTCAGCTCTGCCGTTTTTGTCTGGTCGACAGCTGTGTTTTTCAAGTTAACTTCAGTCAGTTGAGTTGCACGACTAACAATATATGGTAGTATACATTCCAATATGGAAACAACTTGTCAATAACAGGGGAGTCAGATGCTAATTTCTTATACACATTATTATAACCAGAGTCATCTATGGAAAGCAGCATTTTCATACAGCTGATTGGCTGTACCCTCAAGAGTGGAGACTGTTCACATTAGCTTGTGGTGATAGTGGTGATACAGTTGTTGATTTGCACATTAATCACTCTGTCCACTTTTTCACAATTCTGTGATTGTGAAAAATTCAAGGAAACTTCCTTGTCAGAAGCATTGAGTTTTAGTGACTGCTAGTTCTCACCTGCAGGTGGCAGTGTTTCTTACCTCTACTGCACTACTGCCTCAGGTTTACTTGGTGTCCTTTTATAGTCTGATCAATGGCGAGTTACAAAATAAATTAAAAAAAATCACATTTACGATTATACATAAGTGCAAACATTGCAAAATCCCTCACAAATATCTCTAAATTTGCAGCATGAGTTCAATGATTTAGTAGCAAAAAAATCACAACAATCCTGAAATCCTTGAGGGCAGATTAATGCATATTCAGATATGGAGTATGAGCTGCTACAAAAGACAGTTTTAAGTTATTTTAGAGGGAATCTCAAGCATTCGTGGACTTGAAATATTTATGGGCAACAGTTGTCCTAAACCTCCACAAATAGAGGGGGTCCATCATACCAGATCAAGAGTTGCAACTCTTCTGCTTTTTAATATGCAAGTGGACCACTAAACCAAGTGACTGTGTTGTGCCAAACCTCCTAGTCGGCACAAGCGCAAGTCTTTTCTGACCTCACAAGTCAAAGTAAAACACATTTTCGTGGCAACAGCAGTGTGACAGCAGATTTCATCGACTGCCCTCTATTATTTTCTTCATTTGTCTTGCGTCGTGACTAGATCCTGGGTCTGATGGTTGTACGAAAGCTACTGGACCTGATGTTTTCACAACATGACCTGGCCTGGCTGGACGACATCCTGCCGGACAAAGACAAGAAGAAGAAAGAGGACGACAAGAAGAAAAAAAGAGAGAAAAAGAGCGTTGAGCCGGAGAGCGACGAGGAGGTGAGAAAACGGAGCTGCTGTGGCAGCGTCTTCTCTGATAAACACACTCTGACTCTAATGTCCAAAACTGTGAGTGTGTTTTTTCTTGAAATTGAGATCACGTGCGTCACTCCCTCTGCTGCGGGTGTGTTGCTTCTGGCTTTGTTTTTTTCTGACTAATACTGTATGTTTCTCCTCTCTTTCCCACAGTGTTGCTGAAAAGGCACTGTATAACACTTACTACAGTCTTCTTGTCTGTCCATCCTAATCGTAGAGGATTTATTTCCTTTCACACTTTCCTGCACCGTAGAAACATTCCTATTGCTTCTTCAGGCCCATTTTGTCTTTGCTTTGACTTAGAAGAGGCTGATGGTACTCTGCATCTTGTTACTGTTAATGTAGCTCACAAACATTTGTTCAGGAATGAGTTTGAAGGGATTACTCAAAAATCTAAAATCGAATTTAAAAAAAAAAAATTCCAGTTTTGGACTTTTATAGCGTCACTGGGACTAAAGTTGGTTTTGTGTCCATGTCCAAAAAGCCTCCAGTTACGGATGAAGATAGAAAATGGCTTAAATACTTTAAATATGTTGATAATGCAAGAAAATAACTTTTGAAAGGCAAAACCAAAATTTATTGGGTACTTGGTGCAACATTGTTGACAGAAGTCAAGGGTCTGACACAACATTAACATTCATTGGCAGCAACACAGATGTGGAGTACATCTTGCTTCTTTAAGAAGGAAGTCACTGACAGATTTTCCATTTAACCTGGGCTCTATATTTTTTTTTTTTTGAGGAGAAATTTGAGGAAAAAAAAAATGAAATTATTGCCAAATCATGTCTGAGCTAAGCATCAACAACAGTGTTGCAACTAGGATGAAACTTATCTCCACGACTTTGGAAAAGTATTGACCCTCATGGAGGATTTCATCTGTTTTTTTTTTTTTTTTACTGCATTTATAAATCAATCATAATGAACAAAATCTGCCGTTTCCAGTGAAAACAAACAAATTGCTACTAAATTAAAACAATTAAATAGAAATATATTACATGACATAAGTGAGTGCATAGATACTCATCTCCTTTACAGTGACTGACCTAATTCAACCGAGGTCCGTCCAAGTGGTTCTAATTTTCAGGGTATTCTGGATTTGATGTTGGGTGTTTTGGGGCTACACTTCAATTTTCACAAACCAGTCCTTTTTGGTTGTATGTTTAATGAATAATGGCGTCGTGCAATATGCGGTGTGTGTTTTTCTTCTCATAGTTTGATTTAAATAGCACTTTTTACTGTACATCTTTGTTCTGTTGACGTACAAAGGATTTTGTTCCCGTGCATAAAGGAGTATAGGCCCGAGGTTGAAAAACTGTCTGATGCTCCTTAAAGACTTGAGTTCTTCCTGCATGCCAACTGCTTCCTATTTCCCTCAGTCCATCAATCCGTCTCCAGCGAAGATTCACATGGAGGCCGTAGGCCCCCACACAGAGTCAGACCCCACCCAGGTTAACCCCTGCATTGAAAACCAAACCTCTGAGTGAGTAAACCAACCACTTCCTCTTCCTTAACAGAATCTGTTACCTTGTCCGTTAATTTAAGTGTTAAGTGTTGTATGTTTGTTTCTGTTTCTTAGTGTGACAGGTTGGACTGTCCATAGAGTGTTAACAGAGCTGTGATGTAACGGGATGTAACTATTATACTTCGTCAGTGTAGACAAAGTGTAACACTGATGTAACTGAGAAAATATTTCTTCCAAAACACAACTAGACTTGTTGTGTTTGGGTTATAAATAAGAAATCATCGTCACGCCAGTAGATCTAAAATATTTGTTACCTTTTGGGAATCTTTTTTTTCTAACTCTGCCTTCATGTCTTTGTGTTGTGTTTTCATGTACATGCCTGTGTGCGCTTGCTTTGTGTCGTTTTGTGCACGTTCTCTCTGCTGGTGTTACGTACATGTGGTTCATTACAGGAGATGAATCCTTACTCAACAGTCACGTCGGATCAAAATGAACTAGACCGCAGGTACTGTGTGCTGAAACCGCCCGTCCAATTCAGAGAGCTGATGGATCTTCCTAGCTAGGGCAACACCTCCACAACAACACCACCACACACACACACACACGCACCCACGCACACACACACACCCACAGCTGAAACATAGACACACACACAGATGCTGTACCACTTATACCATATATGGATGTTGAATTAAAATCCTTTTCAGAATAAGGATTTTAATTGTTGAGAGAATTTTGATAGCTTTTATTTTTCAAAATAAAAGACACATGATGCTGTGGCGAGTTTTGATCAGAAGAGGGACCGTTATCACATTCTGCTCTGGGCCCCATATAACCTTTGGGTAGCCGTGGGATGCATCAGTGCACCAATTGCAGTTTTTAAAACGGGCAAAGTTTTGGAATGACTAAGAGACGTGACGCATTAGGTCACTAACACCTGGTGGAAGTAAATTAAGTGTCTACTTCTTCATGGTCTGCGGCAGTGAGACTTCTATGATGCCAAAAGAGTTTCTGTTGCAGTTTTCAAAACTGCCATGTGCCTAATTAAGGAAGTTTATTTTCGAAATGTCAAATTTTGCACAACTGGACAGTACAAATGAAGCTAATCTTTAAAAAACCTCTGCTTTAGACAAATTATTCTAAACCCACTTCCTCTGTAGTACATCCCAGCATTAAAAAAATTTCATTTACCTTGAACAAGTGTATTGTATTAGCATTCCCATGGGGACTTAGTCATGACTGAAACATCATCTGAATATTGTTAATAGTTCTTTGCAGCACTAAGAAAAACTCCAGAAGAGGATTAAGGCCACTGGAAAAAGAAAAGAATTCTGACTTTAATTTAAGCATTCTGACTTTTTCTTAGAACTCTGACTTTATTCGGCCTTGTAAAAAAGATCTCTTAAATCCATGCTACGTACGGAACAAGAAGGGGAAAAGGAAGAGGATTAGAGCCAATGAAAAAGAAAAAGAATTCAGATTGAAACAAAAGTTAGAATTCTTTTTTTAGTAATCCTTATCTTCTGTAGAAAACCAATTTCAACTCTGCATGATGGATAACTATGAGTGGACTCAACAAAAATGAAATGGTGGTTCTTTAAAACAATGAAAGAAATAATTTAATAGTTATTAATCACAAATAGTTTTGTGGCTCTAATTCGGTTATTGCTGGACTGAGAGGAAAACTTGCTGCTTGGATTGTGAAGGCTACAAACCCCTGGTTTACTTAATATTTGAAGTTTATGTGTTTTATGAATATGAATGACATATTGCCTCTTCAGTTTCCAACATGTTCAGGAAAAAACCCAAACATTTTTGCAAAATAAAAAAAGTAAAAAAACAAAAAAAAACAGAGGATTTCTTTGATAGAAAGTGAATGAAGAAGACTAAAAGTGTCCCCGCTGTTCCCCAGCATCACTCTGCACCTGAAGATCTCCTGCCCCCCGTCGCCCACCCCCTCCCAAACGAGCCTCACCTCCGGGGACAATCAGCCTCAGCGCCCGCCACACCAACCCGTGCCCCAGGTCAGCATCCGCGTGGATTCAGACTGCGACCGCGACGATCCTGGCTTCTTCTCCAAACAGCAGCGGTGCAGCCCGTACGCCGCCCCCAGCCTGCCACCGCCCGTAACGCCCAGGGGTTGTCGCCGGAAACAGCACGCTCACTTCAGCGACTCCTGCGCAGAAACCATTCTATGAAGAAACAAAGCAAACTGCACCTTGTAATCTTCCTTTGTGTGTGAATTTAAACACGTCATGTATAACTCAGCCGAACGTGAAAACAAAATACGTTTAGCCCTAACCCTAACCCGTTGATCCTGAGGTGAACTAAAAACATAAATGCATGAACTCTCCCACCCCAAGAACGCTGATTGTTTTTGAGGAGTAAGCAAAATGTGAATTATGCCGAGTTCATGTAAAGAATGAAGCACATCCCAGCAATTGTAATAAAATGTTATTAAATTCTATTTGTTTAAATGCAAATTTGATCAGGGAGGTCCTATGCCTAATCTTACCTTGAATTTATACTTGCATAATACTGTATAAAATCACATTGTCATTCTCTAGGCTCTGTTTAATAACTTGATCCGATGCACCTCACGTTTAGCGTCAAATGAATCTGGTGACATCTTGAAGCATGATTATGCCATTATGAGAAACCGCTACACATCAGGAATCAAAGCTGAATTTTTAACATTTTAAATGAGATCAAATACAATAAATGTAGAACAGGAACAGCTAATTCAGTGTAATTCTTGAACCACATGCCTTCACGTGTGATTCAAATTTATTTCACAAACAACTGACACGATTGAGGACCATGATATTTTAAAGGGGCAGTTTTATGTAAAATCAACTTTTTGAGCTTTACATCATGTTATTTCCTCACAAACATACCTGGTGTGTTGCCTTGATTCCTTCATGCATGTTGGGAAAATCTTTTAACTTCTATGGAAACCCTATGCAAAATGCCTGTGTGGACCTTTGAGGACGAAGCTTCTCCCCAGAGCAGCCCTCCCCCGCTCCGCTCCTTCAGACTAGTCAGCAGCAATTAGTGAACACCTGGTGGAACTGCAAATCACATCACCTGAACTCATATGATCTACTTCTCAGACAAACACTGATATGAATGTTAAAGGGTGAACAGCGACACGATGACTTCCTGAAGGCAGAGTGTTGGGAAGAGGACTTCTTAAAGAGACAGGCCCAGCTTCAAGGTGCTAAGTTACAAACTTGTCATTTTTATTTATTCACATTTGACATATATGGCATTTTTATAACAGTTAATTGTGTTATAAAATGATACTGTGGCTGGAAAACATAATACTGCCCCTTTAAAACCTCTGCATAGAATCACATTACCAAAAAGGCTCACCATCGCCTTCACCTGCTGAGAAACAAATGTTTTCAGTCTAAGAAATGTTTTACACATCATTTCTTTTTATATCCCCCCCTGCTGCAGTTTTATTATAATTAAAGCAAAACTACCCAGAATCAACCAGGTCAGCAAAACTATTGGTTTAGTTTAAAGCTCAATCACCAGGAATGCTACAGAGACCAGTCATATTCACCGTTTCTCAGCTTCTTCCCTTTAGGAGGCGTCACATTCCTTTCCAGTAAATATCTAAATTTGTTTCCTCTGCAATAATCCTTCTAAATAAGTCTGCATAGTTTAAGCTTTAGTTCTAAAGAGTTTGTTTTATCTGAACAGATTTTCAATGAAGCTCTGTCAGAATGTCATGGACAAAGTTAACAGATTGATCGAGAGCCCTTATTAAAAATACTGGATGCTTTTCAGAGAGCGATGCCAGCTTTAGTTTTGATTTCATTCATAACCTCAAGTATCTAGAAGTATAACCACCTTCTATAAACAGTTGTTGACCCAACTGTTTATGTTGGGTCAAACGGTCAAAACCTTTTAGTTCTGGATTAAAGTAAAAAATGTTTACACCCAGGTTTTGTTCATCTAAAATGGACTTAAATATTTGAAGCATTTCAGTTTGGACTTTTAACAATGCCGTCTTTGACCATATGATAGTTTCAGAAAACATGGATGGGTTCAAGGTGAGGTCTACAGAGAGTGGGATGAGACTAGTCCCATCATGCTCCTGTGTCAGTCGAGCCTCTCCCAGTCAGACATGCTGAGGTCAGCATAAAGGTCATCCTTGAATCACAGCAGTAAAGTTAAACCCTGATTTAATTAGCTTAAAAGTTCACTAATGGAAGCAGGTTTTGGTTTTAATTGTCTCAAGTTGGACTAATGTTTAGTTGGACTTTGAAAAATTCCAGCTAAGCAAGTCTGCATAGTTCAGGCACATCTGGACTTTTAAAAGGCCAACTGACCTGCTCCAAAACACAATACAGTTGTTACCCCATTGTGAATAGTTGGTCAGTGAACCTCGTTTTCCAAATTAAACAACTCATTCAAGTCAGTAATGTTTCAACTTTACTGATATGTTAAACGGCAACTATGTGAACAAGGATCAAATCTCTTCAAAACTGAACCCTAACATCTTTGTGAGCAGGTCCTCAGCATCCTCCCCTCAGGCGGAGCACCAGGTGGAGGGTGGACTCCTTCTGGATGTTGTAGTCAGACAGGGTGCGGCCATCTTCCAGCTGTTTGCCAGCAAAGATCAGCCTCTGCTGGTCAGGAGGAATGCCTTCTTTATCCTGAATCTTTGCCTTCACGTTCTCAATGGTATCACTGGGCTCCACCTCCAGGGTGATGGTCTTCCCGGTGAGGGTTTTCACAAAAATCTGCATCTTCACACTAGAGGATATAGTGGTTATTTGAAAAATTAAATGCTGTAGAGGCCAACAAAATCATTTTTACCATTTCAGTCAAGAAACATTTGATAACTATACTGCTTTTCGCCTTCCTTGAATAGCAAATGTACTAAAAGTCAAATTTTGATACGTCACAGAAAAAGGCTGTTCCAGCTTCCAATCAACCACAACCGGGTCTCAGCAGTGAATTATGCTAACTAGAATTATGCTAGCTAGCTAGCTACATTTAGCCTGCTGGTGCGAGTCCCTTTGCTCTTCACAACCAGTTAGCCGGTTGTACAGTCCGACATAAAGCCACTTGTTTTGACTCAAAAGTCGACATTAAGTTAACTTCTTGTGGATAAACCAGAGAAAAGTAAAGGCGGAAGTAGAGATCAAGTTGCAGGTTGGTGACGTCAAGCCAATTTGCGTTAGTAACCTCACTTAACAACGCGAACGTATATTAAATACAATTTTGAAACACTCATTTAAAATAGTGAGATATGGACAAACGACCAGGTTCGTACGAGTTACTGATTTAAACGGAACTTGTCTCACCTGTTAACTTACTTCTACTCCGGCAGAAAGTGGCTGGAAATTATCGCGGCAACTCGCCGCGGTTTTTATACCCAACAACCCATATCCTTCCGCCGCAACACCAAGAGGTACTATATAACAAGGTCATGTACAGCCACAGAAGTGCTGATAACTGACGACAATTAGCCACAAATATAAATAAAAAAAATCTCTACATTTTTTTATGACAATGGACAATTAAAACTCTTTTAAAACAGCTCATAATGCTCATAAATTAACATTTTGTCAGAAGTCTGAATTATTAGGCTACAAGTACTTGTGCAATATGTAACTGTGAAGTTACAGTCCGAGAGAAAAATATTGTGTCTGAGAATGACATGCAATCCAACTTAAATATGTTCCAGTTATGGCATTAGTTGATTGTTCATTACAGAATTTTCAAAAATCTAATCTGAACTTTACAACATCTGGGAAAAATGGAAGTCAATAATAAAAATACCAAATTCTTCAACCATTCATGAAGTGCAATTGACAATAAATATTTTTTTAGACAACATAATACAAGACACAGAAGAATGCCTACTGCAGTAGTGCTATTTCAATACAGTTCTTCAAATGTCTTTCTAGATAAAGGTACTTGGAAAATGTAGTAATTTTGTTGTGGCACTGATATAAAAAAATTTAAAACTACTGCATTAACAGAAAATACATTTATTTTTGAAATGTCAAATTGCACAATTTTAGGGTTGATGGAAATGCAACGAGGCAGATGCTTCTGCTTGACCTAATTCTAAAGCAACATCACAAGATTGAAGTAAAAAACAGAAGAACATTTAGCTTCACAATGTCGCTGGAGAACCTGTAGGATCAATGTTCTCCAGCGACATTGATCCTACAATGATCTTAAAGGATCATTGTACCTGCATATCAACACAGTGAGAAATATCACCAGCTTCATCCTTCAAACTGAACAATTACAATGTTTCCAAGACTGAACCATTTTTCTCATGTAGGCTCATCGTGTCGGATGGAAGAGGTTCCATGAGTGTTAAAAAGGGAAAACCTGGAAATTTATTAAGCAAATTTATTTCCAAAATTTCAAATTGCACAATTATTGCACGTGGTTATTGGAAGCACGGATGGTGATGCTGTAGAAAGATAGCTACTTTAACATTCACGCATTCCACCAAACTATACTTACACTCTGGAGGCTTGCTATCACAGTGCTAATGTTGGAAATCACAGAGAGCGGCCATTTAATTCGCAAAGATTTGTAGAAGCAATCTACATCTTAATGTAATAACTTTGAAGGGTGAGCAAATACCTTTGGCAATGTATTTCTTTTGCATCTTTTCAAATATTACTGAGGGATTTTTACTGCATGTTTTCTCTCAGCGAGTTCTTTGTTGTATTAAGAATCTTTTTCTGTCGCTGCACTCCCGAGTGTCTCTGGATAATGGTACCACCAGCTATACACAGTAACTGCAGGCGGTAATTCTGGTTCTGCGAGTGTCTTTTGGTTCATTAAACCTGTGTGTGGGTTTCGCAGAGAGCCGGATATTATCAAGCATCTGGTTAAAAGCTTCTCAAGAGATGAATTAAACGCAGCAGGGAAGCCACTAGAAACTGTTACCATGCAGGAAACCTTGTACTGCGATTAGAATTCCTGCTGGCTACAGAGAGAGTCATTAGGACATTAAAGGAGGCTGGAGGTAGGGAAAAACCGCATGGGAGAATTTGCCTCAAAGCCATTATATATTTGCAAGATGACAACATTAGAATAGAGAGAAGTCATTCATCAGACAGAATGGAAGTCAAAGCTGCAAACAGAAATGGAAGTTTTTCAAAGGAATTTTACCATTAGTGTAACCATCACAATGTGGGAATGTTGAGTCCACTTTATGTCAGACAGTTTTCTATGTGACAGTTCTGGTTCCTTTGCTGTCAAATCACATTTACCCCAGGGTGGTGATGAGTCTTGTTTTGGACATTGTGGTTCTGAAAACTGAAGCACCTTACGGTTTGTGAGACTGAAGAACTGAAGGACCAACCAGGCAGTCAGCGGCACAGGAGCACCACAGGGCACTGTACTCTCACCATTTCTTTTCACTGTCTACACTTCAGACTTCCAGCACAACTCTGACCTCTGTCATCTACAGATGGCTCTGCAGTTGTTGGGTGAGATGGACAGGAAGCTGACAGAGAGCCGGTGGACCACTTTGTGGCATGGTGTGGGGACAACGACCTCATCTTGGATGGGATGATTGTAGATTTCAGGAGGAACAGGGTTAGCCCAAACCCTATTTCCATCATGGGAGAAAAAGTGGAAGTAGTTGAGGAATATAAATACCTTGGTGTTCACCTTGACAACAGACTGGACTGGAGACGCAACAGTGAAGCTGTTACATAAGAATAGAACTAACAGACTGGACTTCTTAATGAAGCTAAGATCCTTCAAGGTTTGCGGCAAGATGCTGCAGATCTCCTGTCAGTATGTAGTTGAGAGCATCATCTCTTCTGCTGTCATCTGTTGGGGCAGCAGCATCAGAGCCAGGGACCTAAAAGGGTTCAACAGCCTTATAAAAAAAGGCTGGTTCTGTTCTGGGATGACTGTGAAACTCTGGGGATGATGATGCAAAGAAGGATTCCTCATAAAATAAAGAAAATTATAGACAAAACTCTGCAGTATAAGTACCGCTCCCAGTATGAGTGGCTTTGCGCTCCATCTAGATAAAACGCCAACGTCTCCCGAATCCTGATTACTTTTAGATGATCAATATCCATGGCTGAATTTTGAATAATTAAACCAGGTACATCCACAGCCATGATTTTCTTGCGACTTATCGCACGAAGAAGCTTATTTGTGTGATTTTAATTTAATTTTCTCATTTAATGGAAACACAGCAATTGTATTTGTTCGACATTAGCATAATATAGACAAAAGATTTGCACACATTTGCAAAGGAAAGCCAGTTAATGAAATCTTCCATCTCTTGTGTAAAAAAGAAAAGAATGCGAATGTTTACTAGATAATGTGCCACATTGCGACACATTATCCAATCCATACGGAGTGGATCCTTAAAATAAATACTGAGTGGATCCTGCTAATGACAGCAGCCCGCAGGTTTCTCTGTTCCATCATTCCCCACAGGCTGGCCATCTGGTTGGGCTTCTTGGGGCGGATCTTGGTCCTGGGCTCTCTCATGTGCTTGTCCATTAACCTCAGCTCAAATCTGATTGGTGATTTTGAATAGAAGCCGTGGTTAGGTTCTGTCTCAGACCTCAGAGAAATGCCGCCGTGTCTAGTTCTGACTTTTCATCTATTCATTTTAAACATTTTCAACTCACGTCCACTTTTCACCGTAAGAACATTATTTTGTGGTAATGTTAACATTACCACAAAATAATGTGGTAATGTTATTTTGTTCACGTCCCTTTAAAGAGTGGGATTGTTCACGTCCCTTTAAAGAGTGGGATTGTTCATTTTTTTAATATCCATTTTAATGTCAAAATCATAGACTTTCTTGAATATGTTGCCGATTCTGAAGCCCGACTTCCTGGAGGTCAAATTCCAAACATGGAGTCTGTATAAAAAAAAACAACAACAAAACACTGAGATGAGAGATGGGTGGATTGATGGACCGAAAGGAAATTTAATCTAAAAAAATCTTTATCCTACCGTTCAAAAAGTCTCCACAGTTAGATTATGATGAAATCCTGAATAATGTCTCAATTTCTCTTAAGACATATGTCCAGTCCAGATAGACTTACTGGACTCTGATGCATTTTAGGGACAACAAAAGTCTGGTCAAGAGAAAAGATGGGGATGCATTCATTTCAGAAATGAGATTTTTTATATTTTTTCTAGGTAATCTCCGAAAGAACTAACCTACTGTATAAAACATGACACACACAAATCTTACAACACTCCAGGCTTTACAAACTTTTTCACACTTTTTTTATTCAAGTTTTACTTCTTATTTAAGTAAACTGACCATATTTGTCCAATCATAATGAAAATGTACATTTATTATTCTGCATAAAACGTCACATTTACAGTACATCAAAATAAATACGTCTTCTTCTGGGATCGCTTGAGTTGCACTTTAATACTGATCAATTAACTACAGCTACGCATTTCACATCTCGCAGTGAAGCCTGGTCATGATCTCTCTCTCGAACCACCAGCCTCTCCAGGCGTGTCACGGCACGTCTGTTAATCCAGCTGCATGCGAAAGGAAGAAGACAAGAGTTCTGCGTTGGCCCTCAGCGGACACCTGGGGACAGGAGGCTTCCTGTGTTAGGCCGACTGGGTTAAAAAAATAAAAGACGCTACATTTCCCTTCTTAGTATTGTCAGTTATTGGGAAGAGAACGAGACTCATCAATGTGGACAGAGAAATTCCCCCTCCGTTCTCATGAACTGTCAGTGAGATTGAAAGAGTGGCCCATGTCCAAATGTGGATGTGTTAAAGTTCCAGAGGAATCGGACGGATAGGAGTTTTTTCCTGTTTGTTTTCTTTCTGGATTTTAGTAACCCAAGCACACTTTTGCTTGTCTGTTTTCTGTTTCACAAATTCACTGCAGTATGTAGCTTTTATAAAATATGCACATATTTTAGGTATTTGTTAAAGCTGTTACCATGTCGTGACAGTATGAGACAAATTTTCTGTGAAAAAAAAAATCCACCTCCTCTGCCTCTTTTCTGTGTTCCTCCTCCCATCTGAACAAATATGCAGCTCAGTCAGAAACAACCAATCAGAGATAGGAGAAGGGTCTTGCTTGCTCCCTCTCCCTTTCCCACTGCTGCGCCGCTGCTTCTTCTCTGCAAAGGAGCCTGTCATGAATGCTAACAGTAGTTAACAGGACCACCGATGACAACGGAAAAACAGGTTTCCTGGGAAGGTAAATTGTTCCTCGGCCATTAGTATATTGAGAGACGATATGTGGTTTTTCAATATATTGACAGCGATTGACAGCACTAAGACCCTCCCCCTGGCTCTGATTGGTTGCTTCTAATCTGTGCATTTTTGAGACAAAGGCGCTCAGTTCTTCCACAGTTTATATGTCTGTTATACTGACCTGACATAGTTTAAGAAATATGCACAAACATTGGTTTTATAACAGTTACCTACTGCAGCTTTGATAAATAACTAGTATCATTTCCCTGACCATCTACTGGAATGTGAGCTGTAGATAAAGCAGCCTGCAAACATTTTCAGACATGAGATGCATCATGTACACTCTCCTGCTACAGCCTGTAAATGCTATGCTAATGTCGTAGCAATGACTAGTGCTACTTAGTCCATTATTCACTGATGATGATTCACTCAGCTAAGTGGCTCATGCAGAAGACGTCCTGCAGTGATTTGCCATTGAGGTTATTAACTGATGGCAGGACATTTTCTTTCCATGTAATAAAAGAAATCTAAGGGGGGAAAGTATTTTTTCATACCATTGTAAAATCTTATATAATTTTTTTTATATCTGCCTGTTTTTGTTGTATATTGGATGTACTTGTGGGACATTTTTTGGCAATGTTATTCAAAAATAACTTTTTCCACAGTAATGGGATTTAGTTCATTTCTCCTTTTTGAAACAGTCCAAAAGAAATGGACAGGCAGTAAAGCAGAGTGCCTTAAATGCATATTATTTGTATCAGTTTTGTCCCAACAGCTGAGTCAGTATAAGTAAAGCAGAGCTTCGCACAGCTGAGTGGTTGCCATGGGAGATTAAAGGATTTCTCAAACATGCATGAAAGAATCAAAGCAACACTCCAGGTACGGTTCTGATGAGGGAATAACATCATGACATGATGTAAAGCACAAAAAAAGTTGATTTGACATAGTACTGCCCCTTTAAATCTATTATTTACGTCTCACAGCACAGCAGAGCCCCCTATAGTCTGATAGTTACAGTGCAATAGACTGCAGTGGCATTTTATGTCCCTCTACTAGCTAGCAATATTTACATTTCAATTTGATCTTCCCAAAAAAAATAAACATTTCTCATCTAGCTTTTGAATGTGAAATAAATTATGATTGTTTTCTGTCGACTTGTAAAGGTTTTAAATTTAACACAGAAATGTTGAACTCCTCCAGTAACAAAGACAACTACAAAATACATTAACTTTGCTTCTACAGGAAAAAAGTTCGACAGCAGCTGTGTTACAAATGAAACAAAAGAATGATTAGAAACCTAGTTTCTCCCAAAAAGAACATGTTTTGACCCTCTAATTCCTCATACGGCGTCCTGTCCCTGACGTCTTCCTTTACCACCGTCCATATCGCCTCTCACCGACGTGTCACCGACTCGTGTTAATATTTCTTTGCTTCACAGGTTCCTCTTCAGTTTCCCATTATGTCTACAAAAGCTATCACATCAAAGGGAGGGATGAGGGGAGATGAGTGACTGTGTCTTGTAGCAGGGAGGCGCTGGACATCATTATTTGTATTTACATGGCCTCCTCCTGGGTAGAACGGGTCAGGGAGGGATGATGAGGTGTCAGCTCCGGGTGGTTGCTTCAGAAGTGTCTTTAGAAATGTCTCATATTGAGACTTCATATTCACGAGTGTCCTGCTGAAAGTGAAGCAGAGTGAGAGAGGCGGCGTTACCTCAACAAAATCCCAGACAGTTCAATGTTAAAGAGCGAATGTCGTCATTTTTACGACTTTTCTTTTTCAGTCGCATTTGGGGTTGTAGGCTACTAGCTTTAGCTTCACACCAGGAAAGCGTTTTGGTTTGCCGGTTTGGTCTGTTGTTCGTGGATGTTGCTTGTGCGTCAGACTTTGCTGATGTATCAGGAAAATGTGAAAACAAAGGTTCCATCTTGGGCTTTAAGTAGCTTAATTGATTACATTTAATGTGTTACAGCTCCGGCCCAAGGGCTGTATTTATCACACAGCCTGAGCTCTGGAAGTTAGCTTTCTCAACATGTCATTTGAAAAGCCAGTTTAAGCTAATGCTACACATGTAGCAGGAAGGCTTAGCAGACTCACTGCAGCTGATTATCATAGGTAAAGTAAGGGTTCCAAAGATGTTATTCATGTGAAATTATTTTAAAAAACGACTTACCTGCTTCGAGAAAAACAATGACTCTTGTTTTAATATTAAAACTGAACATGAAAACAAAAGGTCTTTTATGTTTTCTGCCTCTAACTTATAATAATTTCCACATTTGGACACTTACTCCTCCTGTCTCATAAAGCGGGTTGTCAAATTCTGTCTCCACAGTGATCTGTCGGTAAGGGTGAGGGTAGATCAGCGGCAGCCTTAGGTTGGTGTGATATCTGCACCTGTTGGGCCAAAGGAGGAAATCCACATGTTGAAGGCAATTACAAAAAAAAACAAATTACAAGACACCCAATCAAGTCATCCTGGGACATCGACGGTTTCACAGCGGCTTGTCAAAATGTGTGTGACCAGACATTTTTCCGTTCTGGAAAAACTAATTTCAAACTATTTCCTTCCACTTCACAATTATCACATGAAAAAAAAAAAGTGTTTTTGATGTAATGTGACAAAATGTGTAAAGTTTAAGGGGTGTGAATACTTTTGCAGTGTACTGTGTTAATCTTACTCTTCCCTTAGCCTTTTATTGACTCCTGGGTGATAGAAAAGGGAAACTTGAACCCGGAGCGTTCCTGTGCTTATCTGAGCCGTTTCAGTGATTCTCTGTCCAGCTTTTTTTTGACTCGCCTCGTGACGTAGACGTAGGCTCCTCCGAGCAGCACAGACAGCAGCAGAACCAGGACGAAGATGGCTAGTGCCACGTTTCCTCCATCCAGAGGGGAGCCTGCTGTCGCCTCTGCAACTGACACCCAACAAATGAATGATGCAGGATTAACAAGAGAGCATCATCCAGAAAATAAGGAGTCAGGGTGAAGGAGGTTTAGGAAATGAAGGTGAATGAAATGGATAAACGCTGGTAGTAGGACAAACACACAGATGGCAAATGAACTGAGTGGATGTAGATGAAATGTACACAGAGAGAGGAATGCTGGTTTTCTGAAACATTTTTTCCCCTTTCTCTGTGACTTTTGATTTATCTGACTGCTAAGAAAAAGTGTTCACTTCTCACCACACAGACAGACACTCACCTTCCAAAGCATGGTTGCCAAAGCAGTCACGGTTAGCTGAAAAACATCATGCTGTCAGTCAGTGCATATGAAAACTGACATCACACAGACTGTTTCTTTTTTGTACTCTGTATTTTTAACAAAGCCTCTCCTCCAGGTTCACATTCAGTCTTCTTTTTATGTACTACGCCTGTCAAATCTTCTGATTTGCATAGTCAGTTAAAATTTAAAGTCAAAAATAGAGAAAACGTCTATGCAATGTGCTTTCTAAACTATTTTTTACTGTTTAAGTGATAAGTGTCAAAACACTTTGACACTTATCCTTGTGTACTGTAAGCAAAACTAAAAGAAAACATTTGCCCTCTTATACCATTTGAAAACTGCTTATGCCTAATATTAAACTGTTTGGCAATAGTGAATGGAAGCAGCTGAAAGTCTCACTTTTCCACACATGATCAGTCAATGTTTTACTTATTAGGATATTAAATTCCACATTAATGTAGTTGTGATGGAACTGGATTAAAATGCTTAATCGAGTTAATTGGAGGGTCTATCAAAAAAAGCAAAAAACACAAACATTTTAAATTCAAAACTGCTATTTCTTGCTAAATTATTAAATAAATTGATATATGAGCTCAACAACAAATACATTTATTGTTTTTAATCTGTTACTTGATGGAACTTTCAGGTGTTACAAAAAGCAAGGTCAAAACAAATCAATGATTTAAGTTTAATTTAAATAAGTTTTAACTGGATTCATGTGACAGAATAGTTCTGCAGAAAAGTGACAAAACCTAAAGGTGAACAGATGACCTCAGTCCAATCTGATACTAAATTGTGTGCAAAAAGTGGATCAGTGCGTCCCTAAATTAGTTGTTACAGGAAATGTGAAGGGCATGTTCTTCATGCCCCTCACATCTTTAAAGCTACAGATTATGATAAAATCAAAAAGACCAAACTGAAAAGCAAATCTCACCCTGGCAGAGTGGAAGTGGGCCGCTCCAAAACGAAGGGTTCCCGATTATGCACTTAATGGCCACCTCTCCTATGAGCTCGTAACCTTGGTAACAGACGAACGTGAGTGACTCTCCGGGCAAGTACAACCTCTTGGACAGGATCTGGTAGCCGTTGTCAGGGAGACCGGGGTTCTCGCAGGAAACAGAATCCTCAGCTGGAGGAGAAAAACACGACAAACGCTAGCAGGAGGAATTCTGGTGTTTCTCAACCCCAAATTAGGAATTTTCTTTGTGAGTGTGTGCGTGTGCATGTGTGTGTCACAGCGGTACAGACAGATTTGACAGCCTCTGAGTAAGGTGACATGAGTCATGGATAATCTCCACCCCCTCCTTCAGGTGGCTGAGGGCTGATTGGTATGCTCTATTAGCATTTCATTTACATATCAAACATTTGACACCTACATTAATAGCTCTGAAAAATACACACAGTCCACACATTATCAGGCCCAGGGTGAAGAGTAAAAGCAGCACCATCTATGGCTTGCATTAATGATAAATTAAGATTAATAAAGAGAGAAAGACAGAGAGAGAGGAAAGAGAGAGCGAGAAGGACTCACACAAGAGCGATCGTGTCAGATGGCTCTGCAACAGGAAACCAAAGTGCCCCTGTTCTCCGTCCTGTGCAGTTCCACTGGTCAGACTGTTTTGTTTCTACGCGTTTAACCATTTCTCTCTAACCGTTCGGTCCCGGCCGCTCTGCGTCGGGTACTCACACACGCAGTGAGGGAGTCGAGACGTCCACACGGGCGTCCCCGGCTCGCGGCCGTAGCAGGTGATGGTGGCGCCGCCCTGCATGATGAAACCGGGGCTGCAGCTGTACTGAATGGTGGTGCCGACCAGCAGTTTGGGATCGGACAGGGTTCTGGTGGAGTGCTCCACGTGGCCCGGGTCAGAGCAGTACATGACTGAGAGGAGGAAACAAAACCGCATCAACTTCTGAGTGGTGACCTGATCATCAGTAACCTGAAGTAGTTTGGTTTTCAAGAAGTGAAAGAAAAACCAGTTGAATCTCGGTATTAGACCTGAGTGAAGCTGGATCCCCCACTTTCTTCAAATCAGACAAAATTGGTGGCAAAAGTTTGTACTACGTTTGTGACGCTATCATTTTGAAGATACTTAGAAATGTTTCCAGAGGTCACGAAAGGTCATCCACCCCTTCTAACCTTCTTCAGATCAGGCAAAATTGGTGCCTATCAACTCGACTGAGTTTGTGCAGTGAAACGTTTTGTTTGTGCTGCTTTGGCTTTGAAGATATTAATGAAAGTCTAAAGGTAATTTTGATTTAGTAAAAGTGGAGTGGGGGTGAGGTGGGACGGGGGGGAGTTGACCTTTAAACTTTCATTAATATCTTCAAATCCAAAGCATTTTTGGTTTTTCTATTTTTTGCTGCACAAACTTTAGACACCAACTTTGTCCGATTTGAAGAAGGTGGGGGCCCAACTACACTCAGTTAGCTATTAGGTTACAATGCATCAAAAGACAATACTTTTGCATTAGTGTTTGACCTTAAATCAGTCCATTTCCTATATTTTTATTTTAGAGAATTGGAGAAAGTCATTCTGAATTCAGAGGGTTTCCCAACTGAGAAGAACTGACTCTTTTCGCAGAAGGGGGGCTGAGAGCTCCAGGAGAGGTCCAGCTGGCAGGTGAGGGTCTCCCGTCCCACCAGGTCGTACCCGGGGTCACACTGGTAGGTGATCCGAGCTCCTCGCACCAGCGCCACGTGCGACGTCGTCTTCCAGCCGTTCTGGATCTCAGGGAGGTCGGGGCAGGAGTCGTTCCGGGAAACCTCTGAGAAGAGAGATTAGAGACAACAGCCTGATTAACTGCCTCTCCTCTCTGATGGCGTCAGCCACCGAGGTCCATGATTGGCTGTAATGAGACCTCTCCATCTCCGTCACTGTTAATGCGGGTCAAAAAGTCAATGTGACCAGAAGTGCTACAGCTGATTATGACACGATGCGGTGAGAAGATGGATGGATTCATCGGGCAGTTACTTCACCGCGGATCAGAGTGATGGATTTCATCTGAGCCGGGCCGTCTTTAAATATCACCTCTGTGCTGATCTCACATTAGGACGGCCTCACAGAGAGTGGCTGACAGTTTTTATTTTTTTTCTTTTAATGAAGATTAAGATTTCAATGTGTTTTTCTGTTATTAGGAAAGCAGAACATTTCAAGGCCCAAGTCACCAAATTGGCGTAAACAAAGATCTTACCTAAAACAAGCGTTTCATTGTGTCTAATAGTGACAAGATCCTTTTCTATGTGTTGCAAAAATGTAGCAAGAGAATAGATTAGTATTTATTTTTCATTAACTGGCCTCGATTTCACACACGCAAGAAATGGCAATGTGGAGGTGATTACTTTAACAAAGTAAAAATAACAAAATGGATAATGGCCTTGGAAATGGAGGATCATTAACTGTTTCACTATTTGCATATTTCATAGAAAGCAACAAGTCATATATTATGACTAAACACAGAGTCATAATATAATCAAAATTGGAAATAGGAGTTCATAAAATAGTTACAGTGGACTCCCACTCATTAAAAATCCATAGATACTATTTATGTGTTAAAGTAATTTAAGAACTATGAAAAGGAATTTTTCTGCATAATGATCTACTGCCTAATTTAGCTCACAATTTATATTATTTTTCTGAAAATCAAACCGCAATAAAATGATATAAACATAAATCATGACCCAAATGTTAGATTTTTTTTTTTTTTTACTTCGATCCTGAAGGTGCCCTTGAAAATCATCAGCAGCATCTGGGATCATTAACCCCCAGGTGTGAAGTAAATTAACACCACAAGGAGAAACACCAACATGGGTTTAAGTCCCTCTATTCATCTCCTGCCTCAACTGGCAAATTACACCAATAAACCTTAAACAGAATGAAATATCGTCTCAGTTCATATTCTTATGGTAAGAAACTTCTACCAACTACAAAGTCCGCTCCTTCAAAGATGTTTTCACTGCCCGAAAAAAAAACAAAAAAAAAAAACGTGAAGCACTTAATGCAGACACATTGTTCACATCGTTTATCGTTCATCTTCAAAGACATGATTTTATCTTATAGATGAGGAAGCCTTTTTTGTTTGGACTAAGTTCTGTTTGCAAACTGTCTTCAATTAATTCTATCAGATTCTTTTTTAAGTCGCACAATTTTTTTTTTGAAGCTGCACTTCTGTGTGGAGAGCTTTGAAGAGTTGATCCTGTGGAAATAATCTGTAATCAACTACTGGCGTGATAAATTAAAATGAGCTCAATCATTCAGTTGCTTTGCTGATTGATTAAATATTAAATAATGATTAAATAAATATCCAAAAATTATTTTGGATATTTAAAAAGTCTTCCAGTTGCAGTGCTAAAATGCTTTTCTGCTAGACCTACAAAATTGATGTACAATATTATTGGAATGGTATCTGTATTAGCAGTTATTAGCTGTAAAATTTTACATTGGACATCGGCCGCTCCAACAAAATAATTTATATAAAAGGTATTGTTCTTATAGCAAATTTGCATTTGGTAGCGGCACAGCACAACGTCATGAGAAACTGTCAGGTATTAAAGCACGACTGATGTGCTTTTCACTTGTTGCTTGTGAACATGTTCAGTTTTGTTATGCAAAGATTTACAAATTTGCACTGTAAGAGTGTTGTCATTGTCTAAGACAGAGCTAATGTCATGAATAAATTTGACATTGAACATAATGGAAGTTGAAAGTGCATCATTTTCAGCCTCCTCCTTTGCATTTGGTAGCAGGCTTCATTGACAAAGATAATTCAGTGTTTTAATTCCACAGTAGAGAAAGTCTTATAGTTTCAGTAAGTAGGTATACGAAAAAATATCAGTATTGGTATCGGTTATTGGACAAACCAGTCTTGATATATCGGCATATCGGATATTGACCAAAAACCGATATTCTGGTCTTTCCATTTCCATTTCCAACATGGACACTTGGTCTAGGTCAGAGGGGATCATCTCGTTTTTCCCGCTGTACATCATTTGATTGAACTGCTGGCTTACAGTGTTGCATAACTCCGTACAGCCTAACAGGGCCGCGGGGATTTGGAAGTTGAAGCTCTGGGATCAATTTAGCTTTTTTTTTTTTATATTGACTTGGTCTTCCTCTGCTACGCGACCCGAACGTTTTACGCCGTGTCATTTATTATTGGAGCGCATACACACACACACACGCACACGCACACGCCTACTCGCTTTTATTCAAGGAGCACGGCCTCGTGTTGTTGTGGCTATATAATTTACTCCTCCGGGAAAGGCCTGGGAGTTTGTGGTGTCAAGAGGGAGACAAGTAAATAGGTCCTCGTGTGTCTCAGTGCGCGCCTAAATTAGTGTCAGGTGTTGGATCTGGGACGCGGCGCCGATCACGCCAGGCGAGTGAGCAGAGGAAGCCACCGCCTCTGAAAGCCCACACTTGTATGTGAACGAGTGTCATTGTGCAATCGGTGAAACAAATAGGATGTGATTGAATAAGGGCAGAGGGAAAGTGGAAGAAAAGCCAAATGAGAATGTGAGGGGGACATAAAGGGAAAATGGAAAAACGGAGGAGGAGGACGAGGACGAGGAGGAGGAAGAGGTGAAGGAGGTTTGAGGAAATATTGAAATGAATTGAAAGATAACTAAAAGATTTCTGAATGTGTTCCAGTGAGGACTCTGATGGTTTTCTGCACTTTTTGTAATTTTTTAAAGAAATCTTAACATTTTAGATTGTTACTTAAGATGCAATTTTTCTCCTGAATATACAAATTAATAAATACAATTATTTGTGGAAGAAAATATATTGTCTCCTGATCATTTCTAAGGATGAAGCGACAGTTGCTCTTCCACTAATAACACTGCGAAAACAAATTTGCTTAGTGAATTTTCATGAAATGCAAAAAAGTTTTTGCACGATGATGAGTTGTTTTTCTTTGCTGTACCAAAATAGATGTACTTTGCAAAACTGCCTTGGAAACACTTTTTACACATCACCAGAAACATTATCAAAATTACTACTGGCAAAAACCACAAAGAAGACGACAGGAAGTGTCAGGAGGATGGTGATGACGATTTGTTTTTGTTTTTGCAGCTGGCTCCACCAGAGCTCTTCTAGTCCATGACAATTTCCCCAAAAAGCCCCACATGTAGCCGCACCCATGTAGGCGGGGCTTGTCACTCCAACACCTGACGCTGATGTCTCCTCTGATTGGATGATAGAAGATGAACGCCAGCACCATGAATGAATTATGAATTTAATTTAATTTTGAATTTAATCATTTAACTGTTAACAGCCATGTCGTCATGGCAATGATATAAGCTTGTGTCCCACTTATATTGTGGGATACAAGCTCATCACACGATATAAGCTTGTATGGCAGGAGCAAGTTTATTCACGTTTATTTATAATTTCATTTCGTATTTTTTGAAAACAGTAATGACGAAAAAAATGTTCAACGTTAGTTGAATAGAGACAAAGATTTTATGCACATTTGTAATGGAAACGCAGTTTGAGTCACAAAGAACTCACCAAAATCACCAGCACCATTCACTTATATGTAGAACTTAGAATGTTTCATTTTCATGTAGTAGCATGATCTCGAAGTAACTTTATGTAATTAATCATAGAGGAGCCATTCTTAAGAACTTTGTTCTGACATGAAGGAGTCAGATTTTGCCATCTTCTGAGGTCAAAGTTTTGGGCTTTTTTATATTTTATTGATTTAAGTTGTAAATATACGTATATTGTAATTACCCATCCACGTACTCACTCTCCTACTTTTTTAAAGGCCAAAGAGGAACTTTCATTTCCTTCAAAGAAGGAGTTTAAAAATAAGATATTTTAAATTTAATACGCTTGCTCCTTTTTTATTATAATAGCTATTTTGTCCTGTTAGAATGTTTAGTTTGCTCTTTTTTAATTTACCTGAATTCTTATAAATAATGGCAGAAACCTTCATACCAACTCCTGTAATAGAGTCATTCCTAGAAGCAGTTCAGTCCTGCTGTTTCTGAAGCAACAGGAGGAAGAGGAAGAGAAATATCTTCTCTTCCTCCAGGCTCAGATACGAACCTGATAACCCAAAGCTACAGAGTTGAGACTCCTAAATAACAATCAGCAGTAAAATATGACATGTTTTGTGCAAAGAATTCTATAAAATGGCAAACAAATCAGCTGAAATGTTTTTAGAGCCTTAATGCCTATTTGTAATGGATAAGAATTGTAAAAGTTCTTCCTTCATCAGCTCTGGGTCCAGGTCTAACGGTTCCTAAGCGCTCACCAATGTAATTGATGATGAACCCCTCCCCCTTCCCGAAGACGAGGCCAGCAGGGTCAGAGTGGAAGGTGACGGTCAGGTCCGGCGTGCTGGACGAGACCTTGAAGGGGCTGCTGCCTCCAACGTAGCGCCCCAGGATCCGGGTCGTGACCTCATCGCCGTCCGTGAAGGTCAGCATGTCGCTGTCGCTGATGTTTAGTCTGAGGATGGTGAGGGTGAGAGGAAGAAGAATCCCCACGAGTGAGAAAACAGCGTAGCTGGTCAGGAGGACATGTTGACGACTGAATGCAGTGCAGACCAGAAGCGCCCAGGGCTAAACACTAACGGGGAAATGCTAAATAGTCTGGAAACACGTTGTGGGAGCATCTGACATGATTCGCACCACTAAGAGGCGCTGAGGTTAGACAGGGACAACGAAATACATAATGACATATTTCTGCCAAAAAAAAAACAAACCTTTGCACTCCTGAAAGATTTTTAATGGGGTTTTGTTTGAATTGTGTGAAGAAGCAACTCAAACTGTTTGAACTTGAACTCTCCATCTAAAGAATAAAATTGTGATTTATGAAAGATTCAACCTTCCCAGAATGTCCTTTACTGTCCAATAGTAGTAAAGGATTAAGGGTCAGTATTACGTAAGATTGACATGTTTAGCTAGAATTCCCTGTAGTTAAGGAGTTAAATTACAAAGTAAAATATGACTCCTAAGTAATATTTTATATGAGTTTCATTTTTAGAACAAGTGAAGTAAGAGTTACTTGATTGCACCATAAAATGTCTGGAAAACAGCCATTTTATACTGTCTCTTTAGTAGAATATTTAAAACTCTTTTTTTTTATTTTTTATGTAAGCTTCAATCTCTGATTGCTGATCTGCTACAGTTTTGAATCTTTGTTGTTTTGTTGCCTTAGTTTAGTAAAGCCTCTTTAACAGGCATAATATCGTTAATACTTAACAACTGAAGAACTACATCCTCTATTCCTGTGAACACAGAGTTTTACGTTGAACTGGAAGGTAAACGCCGACTGGCAGTTCATTTCTTTTCTAAAGTAATTCACATTTGACTCTCTGTCAAGTAAACGATGTGTTTTCCTTACAGCTGAACATCAAGCAACACTCGTTTGTCTTCGCCGACGTGTATCCTCCAGCTGCAGTCCTCTCCTTCTCCATACCACTCCGGCCAGTTTGGGGACAGGATGACTCCGCCCGGACCCGTCAGGTCCCCGCCGCACTGGGCTGCAGCGGGACAGACGGACGACAGAAAGATGAGGATAATTTAGCAATGGGGCGGTGCGCAGCGTCAACTACAGACGTACTGATTACTAGTTCTGTCTGATAGACTAGCTTGCCACTTTGACTTATTTTAAGTGATTAAGTTGAAACAAAATAGCTGAAACAAAACACTTAGCAGCGGTATTTACCATGGCTGAATAATGTCAGCATTAACAGACATCATATTTCAGATGAAAAGAAATCTCAAATTTCTGTTTCAATCTTTATTTCCTTTTTTTCTTTATCTTAACTTTTTGTGTTCCTTCTTTCTGTTGTTTGACACCAAACAATTTACCCTACATTAGACTAATGAGTCTTAGACTATGATTTAGAGTGAAAAGACAAAGGTCGTTCTTTTACCTTTGCAGAGTGGCTCCGTATCGTTCCAGTACGGGTCCCTGGCGCTTATGCACTCGATCACCGGAGGGCCCTGCTCTAAAGAGTGACCGGGGTCACAGGTGAACTGAACCACCGTTCCCACTCCGTACAAGGGGTCCGATGTGGTGAAGTTTCCATTCTGGAGGTACGGCTCATAGCAGTGACCACGCTCAAAAGCTGAAACAGCAAAAAGAAAGAAGGATGTCAGGAACTGTGTGTGCGTGCGTGTGTGTGTGTGTGTGTGTTTGATTCTGAAAAATTGTCTCTGCTGATTTACTGGAAAGATGAGTCTTAATTAATGAATCATTTTATGTCCAGTGATTGGATTAAAATGGTCGAGGAAACGTCATCATGCTTTGGCAACATCAAGCTGCCAGAAAACAGAAACTTTATCTCCTCTTCTGCGGATCAGCAGCTCCCTCCCTGGCAGTCCGTCAGAAAGCAGCTTGGCAGAACATCATGTTAAGCCAGGGGTGTCCAAACTTTTCACAGCCTGAGCCAAAAGTCGTCAACTCAAGAGTACTCCAGGGCCAAAAGATTAAAAAAAAACATTTTTTAAAAACTAAGTCAGCAAAATGTTTTACTAAGAATTTATTTCCTGCCCAAAAATAAACTAGGCATAAAATAATTTATTGAAAGAAAATAGCCCGATTTTGTTTTTGTCAGAGAGGAATGTGTAAATCAGTGTAGATCCAAAACGTCAAGAGGGTTTTACGAAAGAAAGGCAACCACTTGATTCGTTAATGTTAGGGTCAGTTAAGGAAACTTGAAACAGATTTAGTGTATTATCAGCAGTAACTATATGATTTAGCTCAATGTTTATTTGAAAACGTCTAATAATGTAATAAAAAGCAGATTTGGTGCCTCCAAATCTGCTAGTGTAGAAGTCAATGGACCGATGTGATCCAATCTACCATGAATTTAAAGGGGAAGCAGAAAGCTTGGTTAGTAAAAGATGAAGAAGACGTTGTGCTGTATCTGAAAGATGTTTTAATCTATGGGTTACAGTTTTGTCCAAATTGAGGGAAAAAAAGCCTCCATTTGCATCAACCACCTCAGTGTTCCTGCCTGTGTGTGTGATGTATTTTATCTATATCCCGTGACCCTCTACCTTCATAGCGGATGTTAAACCCGGTCTCATGGTTGGGCTGATCGGTGATGAACTGGACCCTCACAGCCGGGCCTTCGCTGATCACCCCCTCAAAGGGTATCTGCCCCCCCCGCCCTGAATCGAATAAAACCACGGAGCCGGCGTCCAGGCCGCTCCACAACACCAGCCTGAAGGGACACAAACACAACAGATCGGCAGAATATATCAGACTCATCCGTTGCAGAACTTAAGGGTGCATTCACACCAGCCATGGTTCATCTTCTTTAATCAAACTCCAGTCCGTTTGCCTAGAAACTGGTTTGACCCAGTTTGTTTGTGGAGGTGTGAATGGATCATCAAACTCTAATGTTGACCAAAAAAAGTAAACTCTGGTCTGCCTAAAAACCTCGGTCTCTGTTCGGTTGAAGTGACCTCTGGTCTGGTTGGAATGCATATGTGAATGCCAAGTGGAGCAGAAACTGCTCTACAAGCAGGAAGCGGACTACAGCACAGGGAATTCTGGCTAAATCGCAACAAAACAAAAGCATGAGTCTAGCACTAGCAGGAGAAATAGGTCATTGTATCATACCAAAGAGAAATCCTACAACCACTAAAATCTCCATCTTGTTTATATTTTGTGAATAAGGAAGTTGTGCTCAGTGTCTTCTTCGGAGGTTTTTGTGTCAAACCTCCGAAGGTAGGTTTGACACAACCTCCTTCAGTAGGAAGGAAGGAACTACATTCCTTCCTTCCTACTGAAGGAATGTAGTTACTACTTTCCTTCAGTAGTTCTTGGTGCAGCATAACAGTTTAAGAGAAAAAGAAGGTTTTCCTAATAGTTTGGATTGTTTAACAGTGCAATGTGAAAGAGAACCAACTGAAACTGTAATAAATGTTGCACCTTTGGTCCCCAATCAAACCGAGTCTACCGGACTATCAGGTGTGAGGTGAAGTAAACACATCTTGTTTAAAACAGACATTTAAAGGAGCAGAGGGTGTTTGTAAGTGGATATAACATGGTCTTTTTCCATTAAACAACTTGAAACTCGTCTTGAACCTGGGATAAACAACCCTGTTTGGCCCCTACCTGTCGGTTGGTCCCAGGGCCAGCCTCTCCAGGTGCAGATGTAGTCTTTGGTCTTTTGGTGCCTCCAGGGACCAGGAGCAAGAACGGTCCAAAGTGGCATTTGGTCCATGGTGGGGGGACGGCGACAGCACCCGCCCCACTGTTGCATTCTTCACCGTCCCTCCACAAAGAGCTGCAGGGAGGAGGGCCCGCTTTACACACACTGGCGTATGGGACCACTAACGTGTCAACGTTGTGAATCTACACACACATACATACTCACCCCTGCAGGTCGGCTCCTTGCCGCTCCAGACCGGCAGCGAGGCGTTGATACAGGTGAGCTGCGGCTCCCCCTGCAGGTGATAACCCATGTGGCAGTGAAAGCTGGCTACGCCTCCAGGGAGAAGGTCCAACACCGACACCTCCCCGAAGTGAGGCCTCTTCGGAAGTGAGCAACTCAGCCTGAAGACTGAGACAGAAGGAGATTCACTTGTTGACGTTTGACCGGATCTGTGTTGGAGTTACCAGAGCAACCAAACGTAAAACCAAAAAGGTGATATTTAATTCATTTTAGCTTCTTTTAATTGCTTTCACTTCACAAAATAGCGATCACCTGCACATCTTTTCTCCATACGTGAAATATAAACTTCGTGCCAGTTTGTGGTATGTACATATAGTAGCACATACCACATTCTCAAAAACTAATGTATTTGAAACAATCTTATTATGTAGTTACTAATGTTTAATTTCTGATTACTTACATGTTGTAATAAATTTGATTTTTTTTTTTTTACTGCTTGAGTATAGCTAGGACCAGAACTGTTCAGTTTAAATCTCAATGAACTGTCTGGAGTTTCTATTGTTCACCTATATGAATGATGCAAGATCATGTCCACAATCTACAAGGTGCCATTCTACAATGTGAGAGAAATTTCAGTATTTTTACATTATGTCTCACAAATATTAGTAGCATCTTCATTACAAAACTTTGTCAATATTCCGCTAATGTTGAACCCCCTCCACAATTTCGGCATTTCCACTAAATAAGCAGCGCAATTAAAATCACACATGAATAAGTTTATTCTCGTGATAATGCAGTGATAAACATGCATTTATCATGTTTATCATCCTGCTGCACCAGGATCCTCCAACTACTTCCTGTTGTCGTCTTCTTCATTGTTTCCGCCAGTGGCAACTTCCCATTGTTGATCATGTGACTTGTGTGACGCATAAAAAAGTTTCTAGTTTATTTAAAAGAAATAAATTGGCTTATTTATCAATATAAACCAATTTTGAAACGGCTAATAAAACTATCCACCCCACAGCGTCAATATTTTTTTAAACAAAAAACAAGATTTTTTCTATTGTTTGCACATTCCTTTGAGTGAATTTATTTTCGATACGTCAAGTTGTGCGATTTCATGGTCACTGGAAACGCATCTGTAGACATGAAATAGAAAATACAGGAAAAAATTTTCTAAAAGTCTAAACAGAAAGCTCCATCAAATACGGTACATTTACCTTTTTTTCCCTTCTTTTGACAATTATATTCAAATAAATCAATGCAAAAAAAATATTGAATGTAAATACTGGTTCTGTAATGGCCCGTATATGCAAAAAGCAAAATCCCAAAGATGGCGTTGGATTTTTTTTTGTAGCTTCCTATAAAAGCTCAAAATGATTAACTTCTTCATGCTTTAAGTGATTTTCCTGTCATTTATCACCGGTAGGATCACTAACACACAGAGTTCCCCATCACCTGCAGGTACATTATCATCTGAAAAGGCCTAAATAAGCTTTCCAGGCTTGATGGGATTAATATTCCTCGCCTGTTTTGGTTTTGTTGGTTCTCACGCCTGATTTGATCAAACACAAATCTTCCTCTGCATGCAGCATTTTGATTCGAGTCAGCACCATCACCAAGGAGGAGACGGCTGTGTTGGGCCCGGTGGGCCCCTCCGCTCCTCGTCGCATGTTAGAACCGCGTCCTCAGACACACACGTGAAAACAAGCATGAGCATGCCCACACACACACACTCTCGGCGTATCCTCAGCCTCCTAATGAGACGAGAGATGATTAAGCAGAGCACTAATCAACTAATTCACATGACAGATTCAATCACCATGCTGAGTGACTCAATGAGAAGGTATTTGATTATGCAATTAACACGTAGACTTTAGAGAGCACAGACAGCCTCTTGGCTCCCGATGAAAGGGCTGTCGGGTAATTCCATAACCGGTTTGTATGAACACATGATTAAGGTTTTCGCTTGCTTTGTGTGCCTGCGCCGCGTGGCGACTTACTCTGGTAGTGCAGCTGGAAGAGGCCCATGCTGCCCTCTGGCGCCGAGCGGTAGTAGACGGACAGAAAGTTGGTGGGACTGCGGATCACCTGACCTTCCACCAGCAGCGTGTGGTTGGCCAGAACCAGCGTGGCGCCCTGATCGTCCACGCCCCTGATGGACAGCTGCTCGCTGTCCGACAGGTTCACGTTCTTCACCTGGAAACGCAGGAAGTCAACGGGGAGGCAGTCAGACACCGCAGCAAAAAGAGATGATTGAAGATGGAAAAATAAAAAACAAAAAATAGAAAGCATTTTGTTTTCTTTTTGGTTAATAGGGTTACCAAAATGCTGTACATATCAGATATGACTTAAAAGAAATTTGATTTTGACACCTTGAAATTGAGCCTCTGTCTCTTTAAGAAGCTTCTGCTCTTTCTGACTCTCCGCCTTCAGTTTGTTATCACAAGAATGCCATCCCAGTTATAACCAATTCTTAGGAGGTAGACTGAGACGTAGTTCATATGATGAGCTCAGCTCCATGAACGGTTTCTATGGGAAATTCAAGGATTCCTCAAACATGCACAGAAGACTCACGGCAACAGAAAATAACATATTATGATATAAAGCTAAAAAAAAAAGGAAAAAAAAATATTTTGCACAATACTCCCCCTTTAAAACAGCCCACCTTTCCCAAATAGGAAACCTAATCTACAGAAATGACTCATGTTTGTGACATCCGAACTGGATCTAAAGAACCGCTTCATCAAACATTTCCATTTGAGGAATTCCAGTTCCTGTCCATCTTGCATGGCTGATTCAGAAACGACAAGCCGCCACCAGGAGGCAGAAGTCATCCTCCAGACTAAAGGCATCCAACATAACGACCAGAGCACAAACACTGCAGCATCCTCTATTAAAGCCGCACTAGTTGTGATAACCAGATGCTGCTACAGGCTGCGAACACGTCCCAGCCTGGCTGCAGTTCTGCTGGCGTGGGATTTCCCTGAGGGGCGCACACACCTGCAGTTCCACGCCATAGCCAGTGTACACGGTCACGGTGTAGGTGCAGTGCAGGAAGAGGCCATCGGGCAGAGGCGGGTTGTCAGAGGAGTCTATGTATCCCTCTGGGTCGGAGAAATTCACCACGCAGCTGGATGCAGCTGGAGGAGAGAGCAGAGGGTTCAGATTATTTCCCCCCAGTTGAATTCGTTTGTAATCCCTTTTAATGGCATTCTAACTGGAACCACTCTGGAAATCCCTGCTGTGTGTAATTAAGGACAGAAATTACAAGGATTTTAAGCAGTACGCAGGAAAAAGGTGCAGCCGGGTCTCCGGGGCGTTAACAGGCTCACAGTAAATAGCCACTCTTCTTCTTCTTCTTCTTCCCTCTCAGGCTTTTAGGAAGCTCCATGCTGGACAGAGTCACATCAGCCTCTCATTAGGATCCTTGCTCTTCACTTCATTACATTACAATTACAATTCAGTTCAATATTTATTTTTAAACCTTTCTTTTCTTATATTGAGAATACGTAAAGTTGTATTTGTTTCTAGTTAAGCTGGAATATTCATTTCTAAAAGAAAAAAAAAAATGCATCTCCATTTCATACCGATACAGAAATTGTCAAAAGCTAAATAGTTTTGCATTTTGTCAGATTATTAACCAAATGCAAATGGATTTTGTTAAAGATTTTGATCCAAACAAAAAGTCAAATTTTTGACTTTTTGTTTTGACTGACAGAGAGAAGGTCCCTAAAAGTCATTTTTTTCCCAAAAGTGATTTTTTTAAAAACTTGAATATGAAACAGCGTCAGTTTGTTTATATTTTCCTGAAGCAGAAAAAATGATAAATTTCTAGTTATTGTTTCCCTTAAAGGTTGGTTGAGAAGACCATGAATTTCCCTAAGCACTTCCGATTGGCTGATCAGGCCCTCTGGACGACTCCTTCTCCAGAAGCTGTCGGCTCACGATGCTGAGTTCAAGGACTGACCGCAATCACTGGGTCAGATGAGGTTGCAACAAATGTTTCTGGTTGAATGTCATTTTCTTTTTCAGTGAGAATGAATGAAAACTCCCCTCAGATAGTTTTCTTGCATTTAATGTGAATCACTTCACAGAGTAATGTATACTGAGGAAAACTGAGGAAATTTAGTCTTTTCCTCCTACTGAGGTTTTCCCATCATTCATTACTGTATGAGGATAAATGTGGTTCACTTTCATCATTTGGGTTTAAATAATAAAAAATTCATATCATGAAACTACATTGGGTTTGATGCTCCTTGAGTTTAAAGAAAAAACACTGAACTCAGTGTATTTTGGTGAGTTTTCATCTCAAGTTGATGATCAAGTTGACATATCAGAATTTGGGGTTTTCATCTGATTTCTATCTTATGGTTTCTTTAAACAGCTAGCAAAATTAAACAACAGGATAGGGGAAAAATTATCCTTAGGACTGAGTTTCGACAGATTATAATACTGATTATGTCACTGAATTTTAAGAATTGATAGTATAGATTAATGTAGCACTTAAACTGGCTCATTTTGGATATTTTTTGTAGTATAAAGAAAGCTAATAATTTGTTGAGATCAAATAATTCAAGAAGAAAGTGAGCGACAGTCTTCTTTCATGGTTAAAAAAAAAAAGTGATATTTCTCTACAATCCGAACCAAAACGGCATATTAAAAACACAAGATTTAAATATCGGATGTCTTAATGTAAATAGTAAAAGCTAGCTGTGCTAAGATGATAATAACAGCACAAAACAGCTTTTGAGGTTTCGAAAGGCTTTGGAGATATTATTGTTTTTCTTTCAAAAGGAAATTCAAAATGCCACTTCATAGGAAACCCAACATTGAAAGACACAAGCATCCAGATGCAACATTTTTCAAAGCTTCAAAAATAAAAAAATGAAAAAAATACTATTTAATTTCAGTTTTTTAGAATGTCGGTTTAACTTTGACACATACCTGATAAAGGCATTTCACTGTCCACGTCTGGTAAAGTGGTTATTTCCGCCTCTGGCTCAGGTGTGTGTGTCCTTGTGTGAGGCAGCTGAGAGTGTGTGTCTGTGGACGGCGGTTGGGTTGGACGGTCGCCCTGGCCCGGCGCCGCAGCTGACGCTGGGGACTTTGCCCTCGTCGGTAATCCCTTGCTTTGATGCTCCTGGGGGTTGCTCCCATGGAAGGAGTTGACACTGAGTCCTCTGCCCAGGAGAGGAAGCAGATTCTGGGGCAGCGCAGAGGGGACGACCTCCCCTTTCTTGGAGACGAGGCGTCCTCTTTGGGCCAGCACAGAGTGCAGGAAGCCTTCTGCTGCGAGGCTGGAAGTTTTACCTTTAGATCCGTCTTCCGTTGTGCCGGCTGTTGTCAACACTGGAGACTGAATTGAGAGGGGGACTGTGGGGGCTTCTTTATCTGAAGGAAATCAAAGGATGAGTCACTACAAGAGTCAAGACAGGAAATAACTAACAGGACTTGAAGAGTAAGGTCTGGGTGGTTGTGCCTCTGTCCTCCATTACAGCAATCTGGCTATTAGTCACATTATTGGTCTGTGAAAACCACAAACTTCAATGTGTTTTTGGAGCATTTTGGATGATAGAGCAGTGCATGAAGATGGATGGAGCCAAATACAAGGCAAATACTGCAGTCGGAGGACAGGACAGCATCAGAACATACATGCAGGGTTACAAAAGAATAGTTTAGATCGCAGCAATTTCATCAGGATGGCCCAGTTAAAGTCCAGACCTCTATCCGATTAAGAAACTGTGGTCAAAATTTAAAAACGCATATTAACAGAAGCATCTAATCTAAGGAAGATGGAGCAATATTACAAAGAGGAATGGGTTAAAATGTCCGTCTGTACAAAGCTGGTAGAGAAATACCTCAGAAGATGCATAACGGTAACAAAAGCTGCTTTTAAAAGTATTGGGCAATTATTGTACTATTTTAATTTAATTTTCTAAATATATACCAATTTGTTTTGGTGTCTCACAAACATCCTATACAACACATTACAGTTTGTGGCTGTAATAATGCAAAAATGTCAAAAAGTTTAAGCTGGTTGTAAACTTTTCAGAAATGATGCCATGTATATATAGACAGAGCAGCCAGAGCCTAGATGAGATTAACTCCACATTCAACACACACAAAATGCTCATTATACACACAGACACACACACGCGCGCGCAGCGCAGCTCAGCACGGAAACCAGGCAGTAGAGCATGACAGGAGTCAACCCCACATGTGGGAGGAAGAAGGTGTGAAAAAAAAAGCGAAAAAGAAAAGCATAGACAGGGAAACCGCTCTGCCGTGCATTCTAAAATGCCATCTCCAGCAGCTTGGTTCAAAAACAGCACACAGCAGCATTTACACACACACACACACGCACACACGCACACAAGCCTCCTGCATGTACACATTCACACACACCCCGCGTCTTCCCACTCACCCATACAACAACAAACAGCAGGCTTCCTTAAACTGGAGGAAGACTTTATAAAGGTCGGAGTCGTCAAGTTTTATGCAATTCATAAACTCCTGGAAGAAAACCATTAAGACCTCCAGAAGCTCTCTCCCCGTCGTTTTAAAATAGATGCAATGATATGTTTTTGAGCTATTTCTGTCCCTGGAGATATATTTAAAAAAAACAAAAAAAAAAACAACAACCTTGGACCTGTTCATTAATGTTAAAGAAAGCATGGTATGTAAAGCTCAATGAGTTCTCTTTGCCGCTTCAACGTCCAGTCGTTTAAAGAACCACAGAAGCAAAAGCAAAAACACAACTACAAGAAATTCCTATAGAGGAAACCTCAGCATAGAAATCCTAAACTAGATCCTCTCAGATCCCACAGACCCATTAGTGTGAATGAATACTGATTATTCTAATAACCCTGTCAGATGTCTGCCTTGAGTTTCAGGAGTTGTGTTTCCATTGCAAATGTGTGCAAATCTTTGTCTATTTCAGCAGAAACTATTAATCAGTCAAACTCTTCCTCCGCGCTCTTATGCTGTAACCATGCAGATGAGTTGGTAGATAACGTTCAGTCTAACATTTCAAGTATCATTAATTTCATTGTGAAGGTTGTGTCTGGTAGGAACAAGTCTCCATGGAGACTTTGTCGAACATAAATGGTATTTATGTTCACATATATTTCGTATACATTAGTTAAGAAATGTATACAAAAAGACTGTGTAGCTATGCACACAAAAACATGCAAGGGAAATGTTCTTTGTGGAAATCATAAACAAAAATATTAACAATCGGTCGACAGGCTCACAAACCCTCCAGTGACTGAACCCCCAGCAGTCAAACACAACCTCACATGAATTCACCAACTTCTTTGTAGAGAAAATAAAAAAAAGAGAGGGTTAATCTGCACATCAACACTGCATCCATTACCAGAGCCATGCCCAGACTAGACTTTTCTACAATAACAACAGTAGTTTAATCACCGAACGGCTTAGCACCACAATACATTGAACACCTGCTGTTGTATCATAATTCAGACATGGTGCTAGTGCTGATCGTCTATCTGCCAATCAGAGGAGACATCGGCGTCCTTATTCGGCAATAGAGCAAAAAGCCCCGCCTACTTGGGAGCGGCTATGTTTGCGGCATTTTGGAGGAATTGTAGTTGGCCATTTTACAGAAGAGCTGTGGATTCAACACCAAACTTTTTACTAACAGTGATGCCGTGAAAGCTCTGGTGGAGCCGGCTGCATATTGCCCCAAAAAAACAAAATCCATCATCCACCTACTACTTCCTGTCGTCTTTTTCCATGTTTTGAGCCAGTAGTAACATCCGGCTGTCGATCACGTGACTCGTGTGACGCAGAAAAAAAAGTATTTCCATTGCAGTTTTGCAAAAAACATAAAAAATATACAGCTGAAATCCACCTTATTCTAACACAACATTTTAATCAAAATATTGTTCTGTTTCTATTAAGCAAATTCATTTTCGTAATTCCAATTTGCACAATTCCTACGATCGGTGGAAGCGCAGCTGGCGTTCCACTAGAGATACTTTACCGCTATCGTTTTATTGGCTTTTTCCTCCATTTTAAGGATGGCGTTACCAACTGGAGCTGATCATCAGAAAGTCGGTCTGTCTGATGAGTGAAGCCTAATTAATGTGGACAGAAAATCTGATAGTTAAGTGATGTTATTATTGGGTCAATCCTGCAACATCTGAGTAGCACTAGTATAAATCTTGCACCTCATGTGTCTTACATATGCTGTCTGTGGGTTGTGATGCTTCTGCTGTAAAGTTCTTTAACATTCCTTTAACAACCAAAAAAAAAAAAAAGAAACATTAGTCGGCTCACTTAGCTTCAGATCAAATGGTGCATGTTACAGCATCAATTGCAGGGAGATGCAGGAGCATTATTTACCAAAGCAGCTTATTCCCCTACGCCTGTGAAATGTTAGGCCGATTAATGAAAGTGTGATGGCGGTTTTCTTTCAACGCACGACGCGTCTCTGATGTGCAGAGCCAAGGAACAGGCGCACCTATTAATATTCGTCCTCTACTTCCACACAATGCCGGATTACACGACTTTGTTACCCAGCCTCATGGTGGCAGAACATTTTCAGAAAAAGTCCTGACACTTTTTTTTTTTTTTGTGCGTTCTCTTCATTGCTCAGCTTTATCTGTGATTCGGCTCCTTTTTAACAGATCCGCAAGTCACATGTAGAGTTCCTCCTCCGAGTGGCACCATTCTGACTCCTGCAAACATCTGATCTTCGTTCCAAAGCAACCCTGAAACCAGTTTAATAGAGTATATATGTTTTATTATTAATATTAAGACTAGTTTGTCAGTCTATCTTGCCTCAAGATGATTTGAGTCTGGAAAACCTGGAATCTGATTCCTGCATCTACAACCTTTTGGCAATTAAATGACACTCTGCAGCACATGTGTCAAACTCAAGGCTCAGGGGCCAAATCTGGCACACCATAGGTTTTTAAGTGGCCCTCTAGACTTCAAATACATCAATATGTCCCACCAGTTTGTTTGTTTTTTTAAACACAAAATCAACAGATCCCCATTTTTTTTTCTGATTTTACTGCAAATTTTTCTGAAAATTGATCAAGAACAATTTTAAGTGACTGCTGCCTCAGCCTTACTTGGTGTCAAGTGATTAATAAGGTGATTAATAAAAAGTCACATTAGCGCAAATATCGGGAAAAATTCCTTACAGATGTTTAGAAATTAGCACCAAAAGAAAATCTGTGATTTTGATTGCAAAAAAAACAAAAACAAAACAAAAAACAAAAAAAACAAACAAAAAAAACCCATTCAAAATCCTGAATGGACTATCATTTAATTTTAAGAAACATCTATTGAATGCTGAAACAAACATCTGTTTCTTAATATTTTAACAGCTTACTGGGTTTTATCAACCGGCCCTTTAAGGACATTCAGATTTTTGACGTGACCCTGCTCTCCAGGTTGTTAAGCAATGCCTCCGCTAATAATTAGACTTTTATCTCTTAATATTATGCGTATATCTCAACCAGGTATAAAAAAAAAAGTTTTAATAAACCATTAAAAACTCAAAAAGTCTGCGGCTCTGGACCCATAAGGAGGCTATGCAAACTGCTGACTGGAGCTGTAATCTCTTTGCTAAGCAATTTGATTCTGACTACAGAGAAGCAATTTAGAAAAGCCCGACTGGGCCCATCTCATCCATTCTTATCTTTATTGCCAGCTTTTCCTTCTTCCTGAAAAATGAGATCTCAGATCACCTTTTATTGTAACTAACAAGCAGTTCTAATGTTCTTTATGACGTATCCCTCTAAGGTCAGAGAGCGCTCAAATCAGCGAGCATTTTTTCTCTGCGTTGCTTTAAATCTGAATTTTAGACTTAAACCATGGCTGATGTTAACATCTTTAGACAAAGACATAGTGTTGGTGACGAATTGTGTTTGGGCCATGAATTATTGCCTCAAAAATTCACTTTCTGTAAAAAAAAATCCTGCATCACGACACAACCCTGCATGCGTTAGTGACAGATGGCCAGGCTAAAAAAAAGAAAAGTTAAATTATGAAAATAATGTCACAAAAAAGTCACTTCAGAATTATGTCATAATATTATTAGATGACAATAAATGTTTCAAAAATAAAGACAAAGTGTAAGGAGGAGAACATCATAATGTTATGGGAATAAAGTCATAATATGAGAAAAACGTCTGATGACAATAAGGTTGTAATAATACATGAAAAAACTCATAATATGAGTAAAGTATTAATAAGATAAAAGAGGCATAATAATACAAGAATAATCTCATAATGTTCCCAAAGTTAAAATATGAGAATAAACAAAAATACGTTACCAGAATAAATTCACAATATCAGTAGAATGAATTAGTAATTAAAATACGTAATTAAAATGTGGTCTGCTAAACATCTTGTAAAGTTATAGATTGGTATTTTTCTTACTCTCTTGGTACATTTTTAATCTTTTAATATCATCAAATTATCATCAATATCAGGACTTTAAAGCGAAGAACTGAGTCTATTTAAAGTAAAGAGCTGCGGACAGACCATCCAGTCAGGACAGATGTTCACTGTCGATGTTTTGCTCTCATTAAAGCCACTTTTTCTAGTAACTTTAAAACTTTCTTCTGGTACGTTTGTGTCTTCATTCTGACATTTTTCTTTCTTTTTTTTTTTTTTTTTTTAAAAAAAAAACACCCTCTATAGTCTGGCCCTTACACTGCCGTATTTAGCTTTCCAAGATATTGTGACAGAAAACCAAAAACATAATAAGAAAGCGCTTCCCTCTCCCGCTGTGGGTGAGTCGACCCCGTCAGACTGCGGAGTCACTTTGTTGCCTGAACTCTACATCCACGATCTCATTTGCTTTACAGTGCTGACAGGATTTTCTAGGAAGTCATTGGTTAACAATCCTTTTGTCCTTAATTGGTCTCCTGTGTGAGTCCATTTGCATTTACTGAGCCTTTGTTTTGCTGCTATGCTCGTCCCAATTACCTTATTTATGGCCATATCTCTGCCTTTGAACCGAGCTAACAATGATGTCTAATGAGAGGGACACCCAGACGGAGACAGACAGCGCCGGATGGAGGGCTTGTTTAGACGGAATCAAAATGAGCTTTTAATGTGGTTTTAATATTGTAGCGTGCAAAACAAATGAAGCTGCAACATCATTAGACAATAAAAAGATGGATGTTTCTGCCTTTCCCTCGTGATTCAAAAATGAAGTTTATTGAAGGTAGGATCTCTCTCTCTCTGTTCAGACCGACAAGTTTCACAAAGCAAACGACGGCCAGGCATGTGTCGATTAATCACGCAGCCTCGGTGACGCGTGACTAACTGGGTTCAGTCGTCAGATGAATAATCGAAGCCCAGACGCTGAGCAGCCGCACAGATAGTTAGGAGTCAGATTTTAGTTGGATTCCTCAAACATTTAGCTGAGATCAAATTAGTGGTGGGAGGAAAAACAACAGCTATGAGAGGAATGATGGAGTCTGGTGAAAGAGAAGAGGAGGGTTGTGGGGCACTCTGCTCTCTCAAAAAGTCTGCCAATTAAAAGGCAGGGAGAGGAAAACAATATCAGAGGAGTTTGAGATCTTACTTCAAACCTTTGGCTCTCATTAAAATTGCTTTGTTGGACTGATGGCGGCGATCGCGGCCGTCAAGCCGGAAGGAAATTCCCTCGCTGCCCGCTTTCTAACAGACCGCTCAGGCTGCACAATTAGAAAGGAGCCGCAACAAATCTGAGTTGAGATGATAAGACGAACGCAGCTCTGATTTAAACCCTGAGCAAAAAAAAGCAAAGAAAGAGAAGACGTTTCTTCCTATAAACGAATGACTAGAAATCTCCACTTACAAACCGAGAGACATTAAGCTAATAACTTGAGATTGGGAGCAAATTACATCATACAGCTTGATAGGAAAGGACTACAGATATTCACTCTACTATTCCTGCATTATTTGCCATGTAGAAATATAATTTCTACCAACAGTGCTGGACTGTTGTAATTCTGAAAACATCTGCCACTGCACATGGGAACATGATGAGTCCGAGTGGAAGGGAAGCTACATGCTGACGCAGCGGAACCAGAGCATCATCTGTATCTGTTTTATGTAAAACTTCTATTTACATAGTGCTGATTAAGTTGTTTAGCTCCATGACTGCTACGCTATTTATTTCACAAAAAACAATTCAGAAAATCAAATTGAAGTGTAGTCCAAACTGTATCTGCTTGACGATGATAAAGCACAATCAGATTTATGATTTATTTATTAGGAAGTGTGAAGAGATGATTTGAGAGGTTTGACTTTTAGTCATTTTAAGGAAAATTCATAGCTGATGAAGGTCAGGAGTTATTTCATGAATCTTAATGAATTAAAAATGTTTTGCCACATAGGTCAGAACCTTGGTGTTCACATGTTTCTGGTACGTCTGTAAATGTGACGTACATTCGCCAACAACAGCGATGGACGACGACGCTGCTCCTCTCGGCCCAGTGGGGGTTCATTTGAGCTCCAGTGAACGATCTGATTGGACCATTGTGTTCAAGTTGTGCTAAAAGGAGCTAGCATGGGTGAATGGGTGGAACAGTACTTTGCACCAATCTGATGGTTAAATAACATAACTAACAGAATAAACTAAATATTTCTTGTCGAGCTCACATCTATATTTAATAATTTTGCAGATGAGGAATTTTTTAATTTAAAATCTTGTTCAATTTGTCCATATGCAGTTTTCAATTTAAACACAATTAATTAATTAATTACAAACTCTGCAATTAACTCGATTAAAAATTTTACTCGAGTCCAACGACTAATATTAAGATTTCTGTGGGAACGGAAAGATGCTTCTGTTTCATCTTTTTGTTTCCACTACGTCCTTTTGTTTCAATACAATCAGCAACCGTATGGACTTGGGATGCACCACACATTCTAGTCGGACTGGATTCGATTGAGCAGCTTCTTTACTGACTTGCCAGAGATTGTATCAGAGAGGTGAGAGGTATTCTCCCAAACTTCTGAGGACGTCTTGTCTTACAAATGGCGTTCAAGAAGAGAGAGAAAAATAGAAACTCTCTGCACCGCCTCCTGCAGATTCCTCCTTTCAGTTACACCAGGGATGCTTTACAAAGATAGAATTATTGTTCTGATGCTACCTATAATGTGCTGGTAAAAGATAGAGGCAGAAATCACATCTGTGTTTGATCTTGTGAGGAGGTGAATGTCTTTTTTTATTTAATCTAAAGCAGCTCTATGTGATCAGAACTTGAATGTTGTGAAAACGCCACACATTGCAGGAGGACCTTTTGTCATATTAACTTCTAAAACTGAATATAATCAGCTATAGATGCATTTTATAAATGCAGAAAACTCTTCACAGTAGCGACGTTTCCATTAATCATTTTCCATAAATGAAATTTTTGTCAATATTCTGCTAATGTTGAAAAAACACAATTTCACAATTGTGCTGTTTGAATTAAATACGAAACATAATTAAAATCACACGTGAATAAGTTTGTTCACATCATAAGTCACTAAAAAACATGCTGATCTTCCTACCACTTCCTGTTATTTTCTTCATGGTTTGCGCCAGTGGCAACATCTGGTTGTTGATCATGTGACTGGTGTGATGCAAAAAAAGTCTTTCCTTTGCAGTTTTGTGAAATGCACCACCTGCGATCCGACCAAATAGAAACACCTCATCTCAGCGCCAAAACTTTTTATCGAAAAAACAATTTTTTGCAAAATTGGCGTGTTTCCATTGAGCAAATTTGTTTTTGAAATGTCAAATTGCGCAATTTTGTGGTCAATGGAAACACAGCTATTAAACATCTGACTTAGTTAGCAAACAGAGGATAAAAATGAAGAATCGGATCAGTCCATCAGGGACCAAACAGCATTGCTTCCAGCTTTTTGTTTCTTGAAGCAGCTGGTGATGATTCATTTATTCTTCTGCTAAACCCTGTGACAAAATGAAACCCCCACAGGGCCTAACAACAGGTTTATCTGCTAATAGGCCAAGTTTTGTGAAAGCTGCAACAAGCAACATGCATTTAACTCAAGAACCAAAGAAAGCCACATACGGTACGTAAACTGCAACAAAGAATCTGATTCCACTGATATTCCCTGTCGGTGGTTCTGGACTGAAACTGATCCGGGGAGATTCTCGTTTTATTGCTTAGCTGTTGAGTCATCTTCCTCATCAGAAATGAGCACTAACCCTTCTGGGAGTTTATTCAGAGCTGTTCACAGGTAGACACTTGAAAACCAAACACCATTTCATGCTTCATTATCCTGAAGGTATCAGCCGACTGGGGCCTGTAGTTCCTTCCTGATGCACTACACGAACAAGTAATTCACATGAACAGCAGTATTTCTATAACGCTGTTTCAACCCAGACACACAGACATGGACGGATGATTTACAAGAGCTGGGTTTGGACGTGTCACACAGCAGATGTCCCAGTGTGACCTTCAGCACGTCTGTGTCCTCCATGGTGTAAAATATGCTCTTCCTTTTAAGAGCCGTATTACATCTGGAAGCTGTTCAACAAAAATCCATTTTGTTGAACCGAGCGGTGGGACTGGATTGAAGTTTTTAAATGGAGTTAATTACAGGGTCTGTAGGTAATTAAGCACAATTAATTGCATTTTAATCAAAAAAGGGCTTCAGGAAGCCCTGATCCTTCCTTAGAAATGTGGACTGTGGACGCTGACATGTTTAGCATTGAGATGCTAATTTAGGCCTGAATAGCTGCACTGCTAGGCTAACTACTTTTAGCACAACCTGAATACAACAATGGTCTGCTCCAGTGTCCAATCAGAGCCTGGAGAAGCAGTTTCGGGGTCCATCGCTGCCGTTGGAGGATGTCGCTTGTGCGTCCGATTTATGGCCGTACCAGAAACGTGCAAATGCAAACGGTCCAGTAATACTACAGTAATATTCAATAAATCTGAATATGCCTTCCAAAGAGGCAACCTGCAAACATGCTTTTTCACCTTTCTATATTAAAAATGTTTTTATTGGCCTGCTGTGACATTCAAACCCAAATTGTTTTCAATAGCTGTCGGTGGAAAATCATCATAATTAATAGAAATAGAGGTCTGAAAACATCAAACTCAGTGCCAATGTGTTTCACTTAGTGAAACGAGTTCCTCAAAATAATGAGATTTTCAATGATATTGTAATTTATTGAGACAGGATGCTGTATATGTAGCATGTACACACATATATGTTGGGTATAAAAACAACGTTACATAACAAAGTACGGTGGTGGTAGAATCACGCTCTGAGTTAAAAGCTGGAAGTGAGTCAGTGATATGAATAAAACCATGAACAGTTCAAAATACAGCTTGAGCCCTGAACCTTCAAAGGCATTAAGATGCCTCAAATTAAGATGGATTTCATTTTTCAGCAGCAAAACCACAGAAAATCATTTATCCAAATCAAAGGAAAGGAATTGCTACACCAGTGAGGTTTTTAAAGTTTTGTGAAGACCTACGCAGAGTCCAGAACTTAATCCAACAGTGGAAATATCCCAAAGGAGAAGCTGACAGAGCAGATCATCCACCAACAAAAACCAAAGGTTAAAATATCATCAAAAAATATATTTCTCCATTGTATATGTGTTTATTTTCAGTTCAATAAGCCTGGCTTCAGAAAAACCTTTGATGCTGTCTTTTTTTTAATTTTTTATTTTTTTATTTTACCTCTGAAAAATACAATGTTATGTTTTTCTTCAACTGGTGTGTTTTTACCATTGGTAATGACCAGAAGCTGGACATTAAAAGGTGAATAAAAAAGAAGGAATCTGATTATAATCAGGAAAGTCGAGTTGATTTTAGGGCACCAGTAGGATTTCAAGACAACTTCATTCATTCTGGAAGTTCAAAAACTGCCTGCATGCTGGCAGCCACAACAAAATGCCCAACTACTGAGCAGCATCATTAGGGCGGCTCAGTTTGTTGTGTGGCCCTAATGAAGGAAGTCTAAAAGAAGGGACAACAAAAACCTCTCATTAGGATTCCACCTGATCAGCCCACATTCTTCTTGTTAGTTGGAAAACAACAAGAGCCACATTTCTACTTTAGCTTCTAATTCTAAATGTGCATTATGGCTACAAAACACAAAACACAGATAAGATGTCAAACTGAGGGAAAAGAATGTCCGTTCATATTGAAGATATTTTGCCTCACATCTTTCTCACTTCTGACAGATACAAAGCTCCAAGCCTATGAGCTGTCACATCAAAATGGAAACCCTGGAGTTTCCATTTAGAAACTTAAGATGACATGTGCAGCAGTGAATCACCCCTGGCACTGAAAGGTGCTTTGTTTTTATCTATCTAGCAGCCAAAGTGCTTCACATGTTGGTCAGACAGAGATGAATGTCAGGTGGCAGTCCGATGACAAACCGATCAATCAGAGAACGGTTTTCTGCTAACGCCCTACAAGTCAGAGGGAACGCGCAAATATTTCAGGTGGTAGGTAAAATAAAAAAACTAAATCATATGGACTCGTCATAAAACATAAGTATAGGGCTATGTCTGAAGCATTCGTCTGTTCTACAACATGATGTGTTACTCAGGTAAAAAGTGTGCAAAGCATCCCAGGATTTCTGCAGACACGTTGCATGTTTCCGTTTATATCCGGAAATTTAGCGCACGGAGGGCAAAAAGACGATTCTTTTACGATTCAGTTAAGAGAATGCAACCTGGAGATGTCGGAATTATTCATTCAGCACAGTGAGCCACGTTGAGGAGAAAATAATGCAGAGAAAATGCACAGAGAGCTCGTTTGCTCTCTGTGTCGGCCAGGCCACACATAGACCCGTTGCCATGGCAACTGACTGACAACAGCTCCAACAGCGTATCAGAGTTACACAAATATCACAAAAATATTCCCCACACAAAGAGCAGCAAATTCTTATCATGTTAAAAAATATGGTAATGTCAGAGGTCACTACAATAGATAATAGATACAAATCTGCATCACGCAACTATGCTATCCTACACTGTCCTACATTGTCCGACGTTGTTCTACACTGTACTTCGTTGTCCTACATTGTCCAAGGTGTTTGAATAATGTCCTTCCTAAGACACTCCTCAGATCAGAAGTTTTCCTGAACATAGTGCATTATGTATTATTTGCATTGTTTGTATTATTTTATTAAAATCCACAAAGACTTTAAGCAGAAGAGATGCAAGCAATAAAGTGATAAGTAAGTAGCTGGAATTTTTAGATGTTCTATCTTTCCTCCCATGATTCATCTCAAAGAGAAAAGCAACGGCGACACAGAACCTCCAGACATGTTCACAAACATTTCCACTGGTTCACTGTGACTGCCAACTAAATAAAGCAGGAATGCAATCATGACAGTCTGGTTTCACAGAAATGCCATTAGATAAAAATATATACTCCCAAAACAGCAAGCGACAATCACCATCTATTGTTGAGGACAGAATTATGTGGCGATAAATTCACCGATTTCCCCAAACTGGGCTGAAATGACATTTTCTGATCTCTCTGATTCAGCTTATCGGGGCATTTCTGTGAAGCTTATTACTCCCTTCTCAGATGGTGAGGATGATAGCATAGCAGCTACGTTTCTTTCTCTCGGTGAAGCAGATTATAACTTAGAAACATAAGAATACTGGGTCAGAAGTTGATCTTGATCAGTCTGGATGTGGAGGTTTTACAGCTTCTAACCTCTTCCACTGGGCCTGATTTTCATCATGGTGTCCCTGAAGTTCATTATTCTCTATTATTCTGATTCAGGAATAATAGTGCCCTGTTCTAGCAGCGCACCACCCGTACATGCAGCTTAATCACATCTTTCAGTGGTTATTGGACCATTTGGGCGACTGTGTTAAATTTTCATCTTGATTTCCGTCAAAGAACAAACTGCAAGGAGATTTTTTAGCGCGTTATTGGAGTTTAGTTTTATGGACTTCCTGACTGGTTCCGACTCAGAATGCACAATGATAGAAATAAAGCTGAACACCGCTACATGTCAGACAGATCTCACCACCCACTTTATCTCCCACTCTTTTTTTTCTCTTTTTTTAATCAACGCAGATTAACAAAAAGACACGCAGCTTTTCTCATTCTGTCAGCGGCTCTGACTATGCTGTTTGAAACTAAAACTTTTAAATCGCATCCGCATTGTGAACCTTCCAAACAACCATGCATTGTTAACAGTCTGGGCTGGAAGCTGAGAAGAGGCCGGCAACAATAGAATGAATGAGCAATGAAAACCTGTGTGCACAGCTTCATTTGAGGCCTGAAAAGAGCACAACACAACCCGAGAATATCCATTTAGAGGCTAAAACAATGACAGGTTGCTCACTCTGGCTTTAACTGTGCTGTAAAAACATTAACAGGGTTTTTAACGGGACTCAAACAATCAGCAGGAAACAACTAACCGGCACATTCTAACGTAGGTACGCCACAGATGTTCACAAGTCATTTCTCCAACTCAAAGTGAAGTCACTGATGCCTGGAACAAACATTTTCTCATCAAATCCTTGACATGTAGGTCACCTCTAACCAGGGCCGGCTTTAGAAGAATAAGGGCCCTGGGACAGTCAGCTGTGGTGCCCCTACACAAATTATTAATAATAATAGTAATAATAATATCTGCATTTTATTAATTCAAATTACAGTATATTAATATATGCTGGCTTACACATCAACAGTTTAAAATGTCTCATGTGAGACGGCTCCCAATATGTGAACTATAAGTTCAGAATATGGAAGTGTTTGAGTGTTGTAAACATTGAATCTTTACAAAACAACACTTCCTCTGGCCCTGGGAGTTTTTAAATGAAATGCCATGTAAAACATGCATTCATTACAAAAACATTCAAAGTCTTTGGTCTCTCCCCCAAAACCTGAAGCCCTGGGCTATTGCCCCAGTCAGCCCCTCCTAAAGTCTGGCATTTTTATAGGTTGTAAATCTGTACTTTAATAATTATCTCCTAATTCATTGACTTATCTTTTAATTGACCACTGAATTTATTATCCAAAATCAGATGAAGAGTGAAACCTTGCAATGGCAGTGAGGTCCGAAAAGCTTAAAGTCTTAATGAAAATGATGCTGTTAAAATTCCGTAGATAAAGAGTAAATGCTGTTACACAAGGCACCGCACTGAGGAAGAACCTCTTCTACTGTTTTGAATCGGCAACATGAGATTACAAAAGCTCCGCTTGAGTGCGGCTCATTTAGCATCCACTGTGGGAGGAAAGCAACGTGTCTATTCACCAAGCGGACGACGTCGTGACGTGACGGGAAGATCCAACAGACGGCTTCATTTCTCCGCCACGCGAACAAAACAATTTCAGTGGGACGATGAAAATGGACTCCTCTACGTTTCTGTGTGTCTCCAGGGATTCTGTTAAACACAGAAAAAATCGCAATCTTTTTTGTTCTCTTTGTTACTTCCCTTAATTTGTATTCTAAAAGCTAGCGGCTGTTTAAAGAGTTTTATCAGAGCTGAGACTGGCAGCAACAGTATCGGGAACACATTCTCTGTCGACCCAGTCTGATCCCTATGGAGATGCACACACTGATAAACACACACAAACACACACATAATGGGGGGTTGGCTGTCTGAATGCTGCCTGGCTATCGTAGCTTTCTGCTGCAGTAAAGTGCAGGTCCGGCCGTCACACCAGGCGCACGAATAATAACAACTTTCTGGTCCAGTTTGGATTAAAACTAAGTTTATTTAATCCAATTAAATAAACTTATTTAATATCACTTCCAAATTATTATGCAAGTGATATTTTCTCATATTTTCTTAAATGGTCAGTGCAAATGACGGTCAGTATAATTTTCAAGTCATGAATTATTACAGTATAAATCATATTTTACTGAACAAAGCTCCCCATGAGATGTCATGTTGAGTTCTGAGATTAATAATTTAGTTTTAGAATTATTAATCATGTTAGACTTTATTTTATTTGAACTAAATGAATTGAGGTAAACACAAACCAGTCCTCAAAGAAAAGACAATTTAAGGGCCTTTTTTTTTTTTCTTTTAGCAAATTTGTTTAAGTCAGTTATCCATTACTTATTATTTTTAGTTTTAACGTCACATTTGAAAAACTTTGAAAGAGCATGAACACTTTTTCATACCACAGTATTCAGACTGTTTGGATATAGAATAAAGGATTTTAAATATCAGGGCATGACGATCATATACATGTGGACAAAACTGTTTATGGCAGAAAAACAGATTTTACAGAAACAACTTGGAACAGAGAAATGTATTTACTGACAACCAGTGAAATGAGACATTATGGATATTTGTGTTTTGTTTGAATCTTACTTTTAAATAGAATTTTCTTGTTCTTATTATCTTGTCTCATGTTATTGAATTATACAGGACTTTGGTCAGCTTCTGTTTTAATTCGCTGTATTAATAAATTGGCATTAACTTTTTTTTTTGACCAGGTCTGTTTCATTGGTTGTTTTTCAAATAATTCTTTTGAAACACAACTCAAAAGCAATCTCTGATTTCTATTGATTAATTTTCAGATTGTTAATTTTATTTATTACTTTTATCAGTTTTGAGTTATTTCAATGACCATTGTGAGTATTTTATGTTTTTTTGTGATTAACAGAGGAGCATCAACAATTTTGTCCATGTGTGTATATAGTAATATCACTGATAGCAACTGGTAGGTAGTCATTGTTTTTTTTTTTTGTAAACAAAGTGGAGAATTTTTCAGCTGCAGTAATAATCCAGCGTTTGGGATATTAAATGCAGCAGAATCACAAATGGAGGTGCTGGGAATGCACACTGCACTGGTTTAATGATTTACTCTATGCTGACTCCACCCACCCCACTCACACACACACACGCACGCACACAACCCGGTCAATGTTATCTTTCAATTTTTGCTTGAATTGCAGAGTGGGTCAGCGTGTGAAATGACCTGAAACTGAAAGCAGAGCAGCAATCGAACCGACCGCCGAGCTGTTTTGGGAGCCTAACCAGCAGCCTCAGACACACACGCTCAAACACGCACGCACACACGCCCGCATGTACACGCACTCATTAGCAGCCCTGTTGATTCAGCTTGTTGTGTATGCAAAAAAAATGTCAAACCCATAAAGCCTCATTAAAGTTAATGATCCTTTCAAGTTTGGATGAACATTTTGAAAAGTTCCCAGCATCAAAGTAAAAAGATAATGACCCTTAATATATGGTGCTTGTAGGGTTTGACTACCATATGAGTTTATGAACCATATTTCTTACGGCTGATAATGAGAATCAGTAGAGGGAGTTTTAACAAGTGTCAGGTTTTTTTGTTTTTTTGTTTTGCCCTTTAAACACAGTTTAAAGGGCGGAAAACCACATTTTATTATCTGAAGATGCAAAAAAAACCCCCAAAAAAAACCAAATCCTAATTTTTTTTTTAAATGAACTACATTATGTATTAATCCCTGGAAATGAAGCACAAAAAAAATATTTAGTTCTTTTAGTAAACAGACATGGCAAAAGTCATCAGTAAAACAAATTTTCCACATCGGAAAACTACATTTCTTTGACATATTCAGTAATAGTGACTACATGAATATATGCACCATTATTAACATTAACATATTAGTTTTGTTTACTTGCATTACTGTGTTTGCTTAGTTTTTCTGTTTTAGCGAAAACTGGTAATATCCGTTATGTTCGCCATGCGAATGTGGCTGCTGGGTATGAGTAATTATAGTTGCATGGTAAGAATAATACAGTAAAAAAGAAGGCTTCATGGTTATGCACAAATACTGGTCACAAACGTGCATAACATTATCAAAAAGTTTCATTCAAAACAGAAAAGCCACCATAATCTTACTGCTGCCAAAACAAAACATTGACCATCAAAAATACAATATTTCCCACAGCATATTTATGTTGATCTGGTTACATAAACTTGATCTGTTTAGTACGTTTTCATCATCATTGATCGGCCATAATTAGTTGTATCAAATACATTAGTGGATGAATACAGGTAAGGCGAAGTAAAGCAACTGCTGAAAGGAAATTTGCCCCCACACAGACTCCATTAGTTCAACAGTGACCTTGATCAAAGACAGACAACTCCCACACACCTGTTGATGAAAACACAGCAACAGAATGTCGTTCTGCCTCGCCGATATGAACAAAGCCCATAAAAAGTAACAGCATATGGAGCGAGAGGAGGAAATTATGACGGCGTTTTAGGTCCACTGTGCATAAAAAACAAAAGGTGGAGCAAATTTCCACCAAAGACTCTCGAGAATTTTCTGGAGTTTGAAAACCCAAAAAATTTGTTAGAGAAAAAAAAAATCCAAAAGTTTGAGATTAATCTCAGAAAATTCAAGAAGAAAAGAGGAAATTTATTCTGTTTGAAACGTTTGAGACGGCAATTGGTTACATTTTGACAAATGAGAAGTTATCAAGTGACTTCCAGCAACAATCATGAGAGATGAAAGCAGAAAAAAATGACCAAAAGTCTCCAAAGAACCTCATCAGTCATACACACACACACACGCACACGCACCCACACACACACACACTCATTGTATATACAGCTGGAACTCTTTAAGAGTATTCTATATTTTAGTTCCATCCCAGGAGTCAAGTTAATCTAATATTTTTCATTCTTTTACAAAATAGTGACAAAAAAAAATCTAAGATGGCATGCAGGGAGACTGTAGATAGAAAACGGAAAAAAAGAAGGAATATCTTTCTGGAAAAAAAAAAAAAAAAAAAGGTTTCAAAGGTTTTTGTTACTTCTGAGACTCAGAAAAATTCCTTGTAATTAATTAATTAATCTAAATGTAAAATAGTTTAAAAAAATTTGTTTTATTTTCTAGGAAATTTTTATGACTTTTCAAGCTTATAAATTTCCAAGATTGTTCTAAAACAATTCTGAGAGTAATCCCAGAATTTTAGAGTTTTTTTGGTGGAAATTCAGCCGAACAGTCCATTGTTGAAACTCAGCAACACAGTCTGAATGGAAAGGCTAGCCTGCTGGTCATTAAGGTTAATGTACACTAATGTTAACTGATAGAAAAATGTCTGTGTGTGCGGGCGTGTGGGCGTGTGTGTGCGGGCGTGTGCATGCATGTGTGTTTGCAGCAGGTGTCTCAGCATCCAGCCATGAGCAGATGGCCTCATCCCTGGTTTGGTTCTGTGGTGCAGCTGTGCTCACTTCCACCTCCACTCCAATCCACAAATTCATTTTAAATACTGATATGTATAAAACGGCGGCTGTGACTCTTTCTTCTCTTCTTGCTCTGAGAAGACACGCCTCTGTGTTTCTCCCTCTCGACTGAGCAGAGTGTGAGAATAATCAACAATGCATTACTTTGCTCAACCATGTAATGGATTGTAGCGCAACACTGGAGTTTAATACTGGGTAAGTCTGTTTCTCCTTTGCTTTGATATTGCTCAATATTTTCTGTGCATGGATGGATGTTCAGCCAAAAATATCACCTAGGAGACAACCGCTCTTGTTAAAAAGGGGTCAAGACAGGAAGAGCAGAGGCTAAGGATTCCCTTCAGTTCCCTGAATGAGTCATGCTCCCAATATACAGCGTATCACACTTTCTTTTCCCGGCGTTTTTTATTAAACTTTCCCTTTTCTCATTTTTCCTCATCTTTCAAAGCCTGAGCCCAAGTCGAACCTTAAAGCTGCAGTACGTTACTTTTATAACAAACACATTTTTTACATACTATATTTGCTAAAATTAATATAATGTTGTGAGAGTATAATCTAAGACATTAGATTTAAGCTCCTCTGCCTTCTCCCAGTGCTCCCAGTACTAACTGCAGAAACACACCAGTTAGAAAAAAAACTGAGTGGTGTATTTCTGTCCAGATCCCTCTTGAAACTGAGATCTGGATCTCAATGGTTTAGAAAATAAAATGAAAAAACAACCAATCAGAACCAGGAGGAGTGTTTTAGTGCTGACAATCATCCTCATTCTCACCCCTGCCCCCCTTGACCTGTGGTAAGCTATAGCTGGCTCACCACAACATAGCCTGCCACGAATGCTACAGCTAGTTAGCACAGCCGTCAAAGTCGGTTAATAAACAAAATAGCCTGCCACGAATGCTAAAGCAAGTTAGCATAGTCATCAAAGTTGGTTAATAAACAAAATAGCCTGCCATGAATGCTAAAGCTAGTTAGCATAACCATCAAAGTCCGTGTAAAAACAGTTTCCCTGTAACAGTAAGTTGTTTCTGTGCCATTAGCACATTGAGCAGCACATAAATGAGTGTGATTGACAGCACTAAGTCCCTCCTCCTGGCTATGATTGGTTGTTTCTGACCAAGCGGTGTATTTCTGCAGATGGCAGTGGAACTTCAGGGAGGAGTCAGAGGAGTCTCGTGTTAAACTGTCAGAACATAGAGACAGTTTTAACAAATGTGTATAAAAAAAAACAAAACAAAAAGAATTGTTTATAAAAGTTACATATTTCAGCTTTAGAGCAATACACGAATGTTCTCAGAGCTGCTAGCATATCTACTCCATGGAGCTAGCTCACCGACTGAAATGCTTCCTTTAGATAATTTTAAGATCAATAACAAATCAAATCACCATCACAGAGTCATGGCGCGCCGGCCTCCTCATGTTAACCCACGTGTTTAATTGCACACATCTGTATTAATCCTTTTTGTATATGGCAGTTAAGCTCGTTCAGTGTATAATTACTTCTCCTTGCTCTCATTAACCTTTGCTGTGGCAGCAGCAGCAGATAGAAGCGTACTTATCTACTGCTCATGTGGAAATATGAAGATTAAACTGAGTCAAAAAAGAGAAGGACAGTCAGGATTTACACTGAGCAACAGATTCTCCTCAGGACATTAAACTGATTTTTTTATAGCTCTAAATCGCCTGCAAATATGTTGATTCCAGTCCAATCCAAATACTTGGCACTGCTACATTTTATTGCTATTCCAGTTAGACCTGTTAACTGAGCATTTTTAGTCCAGAAAATCTATGATATCCAGGGGCGCTGGCAGGAATTTTGGCCCCCCTGACATAAAATTTAATCGGGCCCCCCCACGCAGCTGCTGCTACAATTTTTTGAGTCTATCTGACCCATCAAAAGCATCACAATTTTAAAGGCTCGCAACTGCAAGTAGGTTGGTTAATGTTTTCTATTAGTTTTAGATGACCGAAATGTCTCTCCCCACGAGCAACAATCATAGGCAACATGCAAAATATACATAAAGCAATCCAGGCTTCTCAAAAAATGTTATGTTGTTGCATTTTATTCAAGCTGCAGTATAGAACTGCAGCATATTTTTTATTTTTAATAAAAAATATGTTTTCTCTATATTTGTTAAAGCTGTCATCAGCTGTGACAGTTTATGAGACAGATAATCTGTGAAAACAATCAATCTCCTCCACCTGCCCCATGAACTGCTATTACTGCCTAAAGTAATGCAACATTCTGGCCAAAAACAACCAATAAGAACCAAGGAGGAGGGTATTAGCGCTGTCAATCATCCTCACTCACTCACTGCTAATGGTGGAGAAACAACTTATTACAGGAAAATCATTTATCTGCTGTCATTGGTAGCTATGCTAACTCGACTAAGCATTTACAACAGGCTGCGTTACCTGCAGGATGGGGATGAGCAGCACCACATGAGACTGTGATTGACAGCACTAAAACTCTCCTGCCTCTGATTGGTTGTTTCTAGCACTTTGAGAAAGCAGAGGAAATAGATTTTTCACAGATTATCTCTTGTATGATACTGTCTCAAAATAATGACAATTGTAACAAATATGTGAAAATATATACATATATATGTTTATAAAAGTTACATACTGCAGCCTTAATTTCACTCAGGAGAGGACGGGTCAGGACGGTCATGGGTTAGAGCTGCTGCTGACTGACTCATCTGTTGTTCAGTGGAAAAAGGTACAGAGACAAGTTCAATATATGAATATCTTGGTCATTTCTTTCCTTCGTTCATAGAATGCTAGTGAAATGGAGGCAAACAGTCTGTAGCTAAGCTAACTATGTTAAATTGTTGATAATCTCACACAGTCTACCCACCTGGGTTATAAATTGACACTCTTGTTTTTTTCTCCCTCTCTCTATTTTTTTTATTTATTTATTTTATAACCTGACTTCATTATTTTTCTTAGCAGCATAGTAACAGCCACAGTTGTTCTTGTTTTCCACCGTTTGCTGATGAACTTCGTCACCATCAAGTTCCAAGCAGGAACGAGCCATTTCATGCAGATCCAGGGTGAATCTCTAAATTCTCCCTGGGTGAATTTGGACTGAGAGGAAGCCAGAGAAAATCCACGCAAGAACAGGGAAAACATGCAAACTCCGAGCAGAAAGACCCAAGCCTGGGAACCTTCTTGCTGCAAGGCAACAGTTCTACTAATGGCGCCACTGTGCTTGTTGTTCCTTGTTTTTCTAATATTCCTTATTTTAATTAAGCCAATTGCACAGATTTTGTGTAGATGTGGGAAAGAGACAAAAACAAAACAAGACAGAACAAAGAACAACAATTTAACAGCAGCTAACAGTGTTTGGTTATGCAGTAACAGATGAGGCTGTTGGGAGGAACATACAGGCGGTCGCGCGTTCCAAACTGCAGCGGCTTTGGGACGCCGTGTGTCTTCTCATGTGAAAATATTTAATCCTCGTGAGGATTAAACGTCCTCGAAAAGAAAGCGAAGAGAGAGGCAAGTACGGCACAGCCGGAATATGTCTCCTTCTCTTCAGGGCACTTCAGATTTGGATGTGGGGCTTAGGGCTGAGATTAGAGCGGGATTAGGTGGAAATGTCAGAGAGGGAATGCTTAGGGAATGAATACAGTCAATGAAATTCTTGACAAGCACGCGGCGGGAATACAAATCTGTGTGTGGAAGTGTGTCTGTGGTGAAGTGTTTGGCGGGCACTCTGCTCAGTGAAAACACTGCTGTTTGAGGACGCTTGCAGACAGAAGTCATTGAAACCCTCCTCACACTCTGTGTCTTCAGAGAGCAGCCACACAAGCAGACTGTGTGTGTGTAGGGGTGTGCGTGCGGGTGTGTGTGTGTGTGTGTGTGAACTAGGTTTTTATATCCTTGTGGGAATCTATTTCTGTCGATGTTATGGGGACCACTGCTTGTTGTGGGGACAAATCCTGGTCCCCATGAGGGGAAATGGGTTGGGGATGCTGGGGGTAGGTAGGGTGGGGGTGTTAGTGATGCAGACTACCTCTCTGTTCTGCTCTTTTTTTAATTTCCTTTATTTAACCAGGTAAACCCCGGGTCTCATTTTCAAGAGGGACCCGGGCTAATCACCATGGTTCTTACGGTTAGCTAAAACAAATTAAATAGAAACTGAAATTGAGGAAACATTTTCATTTACTGAAACAAAATAAAAATGACAATTAATGGGGAAAAACTATTACTATGTCTTGCATTTATAAACCTAAAACATAATGAAATTATAGATATTTACTAAATCTAGTCCACAAAATGGCGACAGCAAAAGTTGGGAGTAAACTCCATTCAGCTGTTGTGGAACAATAATTAAATATATTTTTGATCATATATTCTGTTGAGTATTCACTACCAAATCCATGTTTACATAACCTCCTTTTTTAATTCTGCACCTAAAAATTCAGATTCTTTAGTCTGACATCAATCTAATTGTTTCCTACTGCAGGTAAAATATTGACTGCTCATAAGTACTCCACACAACACAAATAAACAAAAGAACCTTCACAGCCATTTTAAATGCACTATTTAGTAGTAAAGTCAAGGAAAGCATTTCAGTTTAGTGCTACATCAGTTGATCTCATTCAACCAGCAGCTTTTGTTAACATTTAAGAAACATTTCAACAGTAAAGCATAGCTTCGTCCCAGATTTATTAAAATAATTCTCCCTCGGCTGACATTTGAACTAATCCTGTTTTAATTCACTTGCCAGTTGAACACGGAACATGCTGGTATTTCCAGGGGCCGGCGTGTAAAACATTTGCTTCTGAGCGGTTTGTGATGCCTTCACCAGCCTATTGATCCACAGTAATGAGTTCCCATTTTGTTGATTGCCTCATAAGCTAAATGTCAAGTTAAAGGATGCATCTGGTGGCGCCACACAATACGACGTGGATGCTTCATTACCGCTCGACCTTCAGCAGAGCAACCGGTGCTCATCCAAAAACCTCCAGAAAATTACCGGCAACTGCTTACAAATACTGTCACCATTTAAACCAGCATAAGCTGCTATGTGAATATAAATATGACTCTTGAAGTAAAGTATAACTGTACACTTTGATTAATTATTTCTAAACCTCTGCTACATGTACTGTGGCTTATATTCTGTATATTCAAATTTAAAATAAATTTGATAGAAGAAAAAGAAATTCAAAAACAAAACGCTAGAGTAACTCGGTGCATGTCCTTTAACTTATGTTTTGAATCAGCTTGAATTTGATTTCAGCATTCAGTCTCATTTAGTTCACATCTGTTGTGAGTTAAAGTGAAACCAATGAACTTTAAATAAAGTTCTGCTGCTGTGGAAGAACATTCGTTCACCTGCATCCTTCATCTAAACCAACAGAGGTTACAAAAGGTCGGAATGAAAAAAACAGAAGTAGATTTCAGCCAAAAAAAAACAACAAAAAAAAAAACCCTCAAAGAAAAATATGACATTTCTGAGATTCAAAACTTCCACATTTTTAGATTCATCTCAGAATTTCAGAGTTTTTTCCAGCAAATTTTCAACTTTTGAAGCTCAGAAATTCTAATCTGGCTCAGATTTTCTAGGAATAAAACTTGGACATTTCTGAGTTTTTTGGTGAGAAATCTATTCCTTTTCTCTCAACAGTGGCTCTGATAATTCCACTGCATTTTTAAATGCAACGTGAAAAAGACTCGGGACGACAGGGACGTCACAAATATTTCACATTTGTCCAAACTTGATGGAAGGCTGAGACGGAAACTGACGAGCGACGCTGACATGAAGCTGAGAGCAACATGACAGTCGCTGCAGCGACGCTGCTTCCATTCTAGATATTTCTATAAATCTCACATATTTTCCATAAATCTAGATTAAGAAGCACAGCTGCAATAAACAATAAATTTAATTTCACAGGTTAAATATCAAACATCTGGAAAAGAATTGGAGATGACTCATCAGTCATCAGGGTCTGTGTGTACACCTGTAAATATGATCACTGTCACACAGATAGAGTAGAAATGGGTGTGTGTGTGTGTGTGTGTGTGTGTGTGTGCGTGTGCGTGTGTGTGTGTCTGACGCCCTGTCACAGGTATGTGGGCTCTGTGCTTTTAATCCATGAATAAATAAAGAGCTGCTCTGGATTTCCTCACCAGCCGCATGAAACGTGAAAGAAAGCCGAGCTGAGAGGGGTCAGGGAAGAACGGAGGAAAGCTTTTAGGGTGAATCTCGCTGTGGTCGTGACCCAGACGTCAACAAGAAGAACATCTCGTTATAAATAATGAAACAAAAGAGAAACACCAATATGCTGGGCGAGAGAGAAACAGATTGATGATGCTCTCGGCAGATCAAACTGATTTTGAGAATATTCTATCTATCATGAGCTGCTGTTTGTAAAGTTACACAGTAAAAATTTAAGAGCAATGTTTTGGTTTATTTAGCTTGTTTTAGAGAGGGGAAAAAAAGAAAAAGAGTGTACATTTTTAAAAAGTCATATTTTCACTGTGTTATTTTCCAAACTAAGCATTTATATTTTGAGCTAAACATCTAATTTTCAGCTAAATATTTATTTTCCAACCTGCATATTTAACTCAGACCTTAATCTTGACTTGCTAACTAAATATTTAGAAATCAAGTTAAATATTTAGCTTGCTAACTTAATATTAAAGTCCAAGCTAAATATTTAGATGGCATGCTGAAAAGAGGAAGTGGACTATCAAAATAAAAGCTGGGTTTTGCGAACTTCTATTGAAACTCCTGCGACTGGCAAGACTGAATCACTTTAGGTGTTGCCCCTGTAACGCGTTTCTTTTTGTTCTTTTTAATTGTCCACTAAATATATAGTTACTTTGAAACTATATATTTAACTAACAAAATATTCAACTTTTTATTCTCAATATTTAGTGTGGGGAAAAATAAAAGAGATTCAAACATTTAGTTGGAAACTAAATTTATAATCGTTTGAATAAATATTTACTCTGAAGCAAAACATAAGGTGTAAGGTATCATCACTACTTCTGTTGCACTGATTCTGCTGTTGAAAGCAGATGGATCACAGCGTCCTCCTCTCAAATGGAAGCAGAAATTGGAGTTGAGATTTAGGCCATAAAAGACAAACGTTACCATTTAGCATCACACATGCAGGTTTTGCTGTTTGCGTCATGAAACAGGAAGTTAAATTTGAGAAGGACTAATGGGATTTGTCCAAATTCAGCCAAGTGACTGGTCAGAAGAGAAGGAAACACGGAAAGTATTAAGGTGATTGGTCAGATTGGCAGGGAAGTTGATTTTATTGTCATAATTTTAGTGTGTGTCTATTATTTTGCATTATGCATATTTTTTGTGTCATTAGGACATTTATTCAGGAACTAGTATCCAGGATGTTGAGAGAGATGCACCTTCTGGTAAGGATGGGGAGACCAGCAAGTGGCAGCAGAAAAGGCCAATTTAAGTTAAAACGGTTTCATAAATACTGAAAATTAAAGGACCTCATTTCTACCTGAAAGGAATGGTCAGTCAGTGAGGTCAGTCTGTTCATCTGTTTATCATTTCTATGTCTTTACTGCATTCAGTGCTCATCATCTCAATGATGCTCATGTTGTTTTTTAGTTCAACCGTGATGGTGAAGTTTTGGCACCAGACTAATAAAGAGTAAAGGAGCTTTTTACTGATGCTAAGAAGAGGTGGAAATCATAGTTGCGTTTATTGATAAAAAGTGCAAGTCTGTGTAAAATGTGCAAATAATGAGTGCTATCGCAACAACGGAGCTTCCTGGGCCTGACTGAGGTGATTTTACATCTTTTTCAAAACTGATAAAAATCAGGTTTTATTTACATTAAAGCCCAAGAATACAAGTGTTCAGTCTTGGGAACACGTCCTAATGAAAGCCTTTGTCTACTGAAATACAGCCCAGAGTTTTTCAAAGGTTTTTCTGCCGTCTGACTGGAAAGTAAAGAACTGCGACACACATTAGTGGCTCTTGTTTCCGACCGACTCACAGTTTATCCTGTCAGGTTCTCCAGAGCTTCAGAATCAATTCCGTTGACGTTTAGCATTTTCATCTTTTTGAGCTCATCATGTGTGACAGGTTTTCTCCCCGCTTCATTTCAGCTGTGAACACATCCAGAGACCGGGTGACCTTGTTTTCTGCTGTTATAAATGTATTTCCTCCATGGCGGCAGCACATCTAACGGGAGCCCTTCGGAAACTCTTGAAAGTAAATCGGGTCTAACCAGCCAACCTCGAGGCCGACTGGCTGGCTTTAAAGTCACAGAAAACACGCTCTGCTCTGATCTTACGCTGCGCATTCAACTCACTGAACCATCCAGTCCAATCAACAGCTCGCTGTGTGGATGTGTACATCAAACATAAGACGGCTCCCACTCTTCGTTAAGCGCAGTCTCCTGAGAAATGTTTAGCATATTTGCTGTTTACCCCGAAGTTCTTTAAAAGTCACTTGTTTTGGAACGAAGTGCTGTCACTACGACGGCGTATTGGAGCCGAGCTACACAGAAGAAATAAAAGAACGTTTCTGCCAAAAAAAAAAAAAACTGAAATTTTGAGATCAATCTCAAAAATGTTCTAGAATAAAACTTGTAAATTCCAGGTAATCTCCAAAAGTCAAAGATTTTTGGCTTTTCCAACTCAGACAGAAGCCAGAAATAAAAAGTTTTTATAGAATTTTTTTTTTTTACTTTTTAAACTCAGAAGTTTCCTTGTTTTTTCTAGAACATTTATGAAAGTAATCTCAATTACTTTTTTGGAAGAGATGCACTTCTTTCATCTACTATGTCTTTAAAAGTGATGGCATAGTTACTTTGAAAAACTACCTTTAATCAGATTACTGATTACTCCTTGAAAAAGTAACTTAGTCAAATTACTGACTACTTGATTTGGAAAGTGACTAGGTTACATTAAAAGTAACTTTTTAGTTACTTTCAGCAGCTGCTAACAACAACAACGTTCCACCACCTGTGTAAATCACATAGATTTTTTCCCAAACTTAATTGCAAGTTATTTTATAATGGTAACATCAACAATGTGTCTCCAGTTATAAGGTTGAACTGAAGGGGAGATTGTTTAATTGGTTGCAACAGTACAACAAAAAACAAGAAAAAAAAAAGTTAATTTGGTAATTTGTGTGTGTTTTGTGTGTTCCAGTGTGGTCTGGAAAACTAGAAATAGGATTTTATCTCCCCCGCGCTCCAGCATCCAGGTTCTACGTTACGGCCCTGCGTTTGCAGTCACAGCGCAGCTCACTGAGCTTTTCCTGCTGCTCTCCAACTCTGAAGTCCCGCTGCACATATTTGTGACACTTATCTTAATAATAATTATAAAGGCGTTTAGTTGCACAACTTTACGGGCACGTAAAGTTCGTGACTGTTTTCTTGTTTGTTGCGCTGTTCATGTTACTCTCAATCTGGGACGCCATGACAAAACTTAAATCGGGCCCCACCACGCAGCTGTTGTTACAATTTTTTGAGTCTATCTGACCCATCAAAAGCATCACAATTTTAAAGGCTTGCAACTGCCTTGCTTTCTTTGGTCCAACACTGATAACTAGCACAATATTTACTGCTCGTGAATTTTACATCCAACAGTTCGCATACACTATTTTTAGATTACTGAAATGTTTCTCCCCACGAGCAACAATCATAGGCAACATGTAAAATATACAGAAAGAAATCCAGACTTGTCAAAAAATGTTATGTAATTGCATTTTATTCAAGCTGCAGTATATAACTTTAATTAAAAAAAACAAACATTTTTTCTCCATATTTGCTAAAGCTGCCATCATGTGACAGTGTGTTATGAGACAGATAATCTGTGAAAACAATCAATCTCCTCCACCTCCTCCCTGAACTACTAAAAAACAACCAATCAGAAACAGGAGGAGGGTCTTAGTGCTGTCAATCAACCTCATTCACTCACTACTAAATGTATTTTAGTGATGGAAGAACAACGTATTGTTATTGCTAGCTACAGCATAGCACATATCAAGGGGAGGGAGGGAGCAGCCACATGAGATTGTGATTGGAGATCATGACCAAAGATTCATCTACAAAATTCAAATGGAAACTTTAAAAAGCTGTTTAGCATTTTCAAGAAAGCTTTTAATGTTGCAATGCCAGTAAAGATTCTTTATTGGATCATTGGGAAGGGCACAAATACTTTCTGACATTGTATTTTTAAAGAAATAAAAAAAAAAAAAAAAAAAAAAGTGAAATTACTTGAGCATCAAAGTACTTTATGAAAAAAATGGACAACTTTGATTGAAAGCCCCACTTTTCCTCCTGTTTCCCAGAATTTGACTCACTGACATCAGTTTGCCCTCAGAGTCAAGGAGCAAACAACATATTTCACATTTTCTAAAATCAACTGTCAAACACAAACCAAATCTTTTTGCTGGGTTCTAATATGTAATTGCAAGACTTTCTCAATCTGACATAAACAACATTCCACTACGGCAGAGCCTGAGTGGCAGCCATCATCCTGCTGGGGGGATGCATCTCTCTCTCTCTCTTTCTGTCTCTCCCTCTCACTTAATATTCATCCCCGTCGCGAAACATTTGGACCAGAAATTTTCAAATGCACCACAGGGCTTTGCTTTTTGTGAGAATCCATGCACTCCCGCCAGCCCCAGTCCCCCCCGTGACAGGAATCAATCAATCAAATGGCGAAGCGTCCGGCCTCCCCAGCATGTCTGAAGCGTGGAGCCCAGGCTGAGGCCGGCCGGCCGGCAGAAAACCACACACACCCCGTCTTCGTTCCACGCTGCTCCTTTCGGCTCCATCGGGGGTACAAACGTACCGACTCGACGGCGTGACAGGCGCGGCTGTCAGCGTCTCTGCCAGCGCCGTGGATTATCACACACACAGACCCAGTTTGTGGAAAGCTTCCAGAGAAGCTCCAGCTCCGTCCTGCTATCAGAGGCAGATGGGTAGCGGTGGCTTAGTGTGAGCTTTGAAGCAAACGGCAACTGAAATATTAACCTTTTCTTAAAAAAGCTTGGCGTCCATCTTAATAAGATGATGTGTTTGTGTGCCAGTCAGTCAAATGACCGCAGGCAGCAGCGGTTTGGACTCTCTCTCTTGATTGGTCGCAGAGTGGCGATCCGAGTCCATCGCATCTGTTGAGCAAGAAACATTTTATGGTTTCCCATAAACTCCTCTATTTGCTGTGTTCTCCTTCCCACATAGCTCATAAGAAAACACAAAATTTCAATAAAAAAAAAATAAATTAAGAACAAAAAAAAATCAAGCGGGGATTAGTAAATGGGTAACCGATTCTCGACAGGAATAAGGCAAAAATAGGACTTATTTCAGCTCCATGCTGTCAGCTTGTCACAGATCTGACAAGTAATTAGACTTACATCGAGATTTGAGGGCATCTGAGCCAATCAGAGACAAGCTGGGCAATCATCCCCAAAGACAGAGACATTCATGACAGACCAATCTTTTCCATTGACCTTAAAGTGGCGCAATTTGACATTTCAAAATAAATTTGCTTAATAGAAATGCACCAATTTAAAAAAAAAACAACAAAAAGAAACGTGTTTTTTGATAGGGTGAGTTGGTTTTTTTGGCTGTATCAAAATTAGTGTATTCCCCAAAACTGCAACAGAAACACTTCTTTCACATCCCACCAGTCATGTGAGCAACAACCGGATGTTACCACCGGAGGAAATGACAATGAGACCAACAGGAAGTGGTAGGAGGATGATGGGTTTTTCTTTAACGACTTGTCCCATGAACAAACATATTCACATGATTTTAATTGCATTTTTTTAATAATGTAAAACACTGCAATTGCGAAATTGTGTTTTTTTTTACTTTGGCCAAATATCAAAGTCTTACGCACATTTCCAACAGAAACACAAACATTGACAAGCAAACAACAATATACATCATTCTATGAAATTCAAGCACTGCGTAAAGTCGCAAAAGTCAAAGAAAATGGCTTAATTTCCAAACCTCATTAAGTCCTTCAGATATCAAAAAGCCGTGGTATCACTCATCAAAATGTCTGTTTCAAGTTTAAAGCTTAAATAGCCAAACCCTTAAATAGCATCTACAGTTTCCAAGGCAGGGGGTGATAGAGTGAGGTAAACACAGACCAGAGATAAACTTGCCACCAGAATGGCTTCCAGTGGACAAGATAACAGCGACGAGTTTTATAGTAGCAAAGATTTATGTGAAAAATCTTTGCTACAGGAAGCGATGGAGAGCAAAAATATGTTTGTCAGGACACATGAGAGGGAGCAGCGCAGATGAGGAACATCTACAGGAAGAGAAGCCCAGAGAATTATTTTGAGTGGATTTGTAGTGTTTGAGCTCAAAGTTTCACACTGCAGCATAAAGCTGGTAATAACTGGCTGGTCTGTCAACTGCTTATTCAAAATGTAATAAAACGATTTCTCACCAACAGTTTGACACTTTTTTGTTCTGCCATTGTGCTCCTCTATGATAAATTGTCCAAATGTGAAAGAAAAAAACCAAAACAAACATCACATCTCCTCACCCAGCATCTCTGGAAAACAATCCTCCTTGCTGTCTGGTTTTCTGTCCCTGGCTGCGGGCGCGAACACTCAGCGCCGCCACACAGAGCTGCATGATCATCACAAAATACAACATTTACATAACAGAGGCATCACAGCTGAGCGGACAGAGAACCCTGGATGTGGGTTTACTACTGGCTCTATCGAGATGTAGAAACGGTGGATATGTTGGAAACAAAGCAAGCCACTGTAGGGTCTGACACGTAAAAACTATGGCAACTTCTGAGGTAATTAGACTTAACATTCTATGATATTTCACAATGTCAGAGAATGAAAAAGTGAATTACTTTAGATTTTATTTATGATTTTATTATTTCCCTTATGTGAGGGAAATAAAAAAATCATACATCTATGGCAGCGAATTAGGGCGGTTGTAGCTAAAGAATAGTAAACTTTTGAGATTGATCTCAGAAATGTTCTAGATAACAAGAACTTAAAATCTCCAATTAATCTCAAAGTGTAAGATTTTTTCTCGCACATTTTTGATTTTTCAAGGTTGGAAATTTCCAAGTTTTTAATAGAAAATTTCCAAGATTTGTTGTACTCCTCCATCTATGATGGCTCCAATACACATAGCAGTTGTCGACAACCTTAAAAACCCTGTTAAAGTAAATGTAGCTGTTGTAAAGTTCAGCAATTCAGGGAACTTTGAAATTGTAATCCACGACCCCTGTGTAAATAGGTTGTGACGTTTCTTTTAGGCGCTCTCCTCAAATTTTGACAAGAATAAATATTTATTTTTCCGCTGCATACGGAGAACCGGATGGAAAAAAAATTCTCCAAAACTCACTGATAGAAGACTGCAGCAAAGTGGCATCTTTGAGCCACTAAGTCTCCATGACAACCACTGGACACCAGCTACATTTAACGATGCCAGAAATAACATTTTAAAAAAGGAGTTTCTGTCCCACCATCACAATTATATTTACGTGGGAAAACGCCTCATGTCATGTAACATTAAGTATGGTAGAAGGTCTGTGATGCTGCGGGCCAAGTTCTCTGCCAAAGCTTCTGGGTGTTTTTGTAAAGAATGTTGAAGAAATAAATTGATCCAATTCAATCTGGGATAATAACAAAAAATGTGGAAAAGTGAAGCACTGTGAATACTTTCCAGATACACTGTATTTATTAATGTTATTATTAACACATGATGACATAATGAAGTCGACGCCTCCTTCAACAATTCACGTCTTGTCATCACTGCATCCGGTTGCCTGAATTAAATATGCATCTCTACTCGCTGACCGGCTCTAAACCTCCATATCGCTCATTTAACGATATTGTCTTTTACAGAATTGTTTTACTGTTTTGCGGCTCTATTAATTTTACTTTTATACAAAAGGCAAAGAGCCACAGCATGTCTATCTGACACCAAGGCATGGGCCGGTTACTGGTTCCAAGGTGCATGCAGAGGATTCATATGTACAATCTGCTTTGTGTTAAACACCACCTCAAAATCTAAAACAATACAAACTCCCAACATGATACATTATATCAATAAAGACCATGATTTGTCTTAGCTGTTAGTGTAGTGGGAACACAGAACCTGTTGGATGTAAACTCAGTTTAGGCGAATGAAATCTCAGCATCGCAGCTTTGATCTAAAAGCAACTACAGTTAACTCTGACTACAGGGTTTATGGTGACATGTTAGTTTGGAACTGCAGTGAAATTCAGACGCCTGTCCTAATTGTTTTAGAAGAGAGGCGGCTCATGGCCAAGGCTTCTGCTACAGGAAATGTTAACAGAACACATTTTAGCTCTGTAACCATAAGGATACAGTGGAAATGTGATATTTGTGCCTAGGATTCATACCGTCATAATTTCATGCCTATTGGCACCTGAGGTCAGCGGTACGCAAACAGCCGTGGCCGAAAACAAACATAAACAAAGTTAAGCTTCAGTTAATTGCTTCTATTGTAGCGAAGTGTCAGCAGCATCTGCGCAATCCGGCAGCCATCCTAGAGAGGATAATCCCAGGCACTGACGCATGCAGCCAGCGCTCCTGCTGAGCGTCAGCCGCGCCGCTCACACACACACACACCCGGACCCTTTATATAAGCAGAGCTGCTGCTGCACAAAGGTGAGCTGCCAGGGTGGAGACATCCACACCAGCAAGAGGTGCAGACGCTGCACCAGAGGGGTTAGATTCAACACCTCAAACCAGGCAGCATGAGATCAAGACCCCAACACTCCACCGACTTGCTTATTACCGGTTCTGACCATATGTCAGACTGACGAGGCGGCAGCCATTACTTTGATCCTAATGAGTGCAGGGACTAAGTAAGAAACATCTAAACACTCGTACAGCTGCAAATAGCTCATACAAAGCTACCTGCAGTTTCCATTAGAAACAAGAGCAAAACCTTGTCAATATTTCGCTAGTGTCGAAAATACCATCAGGATCTACCTTCATTAAATAAGGCACGCAATTAAAAGCACACATGAATAAATTGGTTCATGCGATAAGTCATTAAAGTGCTGCACTATGATCCTCCAACTCCTTCCTTCATGTTTTGCGTCAGTGGCAACATCCAGTTGTTGATCAGGTGTTTCCATTGCAGTTTTGTGAAATACACCAATTTTGATTTGACCAAAAAAACTCACTTCATACTACCACCAAAGCTTAACAAAACAAAAAAAACATTTTTCTTGAGCTTCTTTTTTGTTGTTGTTTTTTCTTTGTGAGGACGCAGGAGCTGGACTGCCACACTGTTAGCCAACTCACTGTGGATACAGCTAGCCATTTCTATTTATCTCCAGCACATAATAACATCAGCATAGACATAGAACATACATGCACGTGCATCACAAATGTATTAAAATAACTATTGTTCACTTACAGTAACTAAGTGATCAGTTCAAAGTAGGGATGCTCTAATCAGGTTTTTTGCTGCCGATTCCGATACCGATCAGCCATGAGGGCCGATCTCTGCCGATCACCGATCGCCTGGATTGACTCTCATGTTTGGACATAGCAAAAATTTTAATATGTGAAATTTTTGTTGTTGTTATTGTCGTTTACGTTACATGCTGCGGCTTTAAGGCAGACGTTCAGGATGGGGCAGAAACGGCGCTCCGTCTGTGAAATATTACTACCAGTAGCCCATAGCGACGGCCCAACAGCGAGAGCAGAACCAGCGTCTTTCACCGCCAGATCAAAGACTTATTTTTCGGGTTATTTGTTTAGCTTTCTGACGTTGATGCTAACCCAGAGGAGTGTTTGTAGTAGCAATTTTCGCCGCAACACGCAAACGTCCCCATCCACTCTGAGAGTTAAAGTTCCAGACAGCAGGATTTGTTGCTGCGCTTGCGCATTGCAGAGGAAAGAGGAGATGAGCTGCACACGCAGGCTGAGAAGTGACATACAGGTGATCGTTTTGGTGATCGGCATCAAGAGACAGTGATCGGCGATCACCGATTATACACTTTTTCACAGAGCTCGGCCGATTGTGACCGGTGGCCGATCCATCGGCACACCTCTAGTTCAAAGCGATAAATATTACAGATGATATAAACGAGCAAATAAAAGCTGCAAAAGAAACAAATGTGTAAACTAAAAATATGAAACACCTGACATCAATTTTCAATAATAAGCCCAAGTTTTCGTTTGGATGTTTTGACTTTGAAAAGATTTGGGCTTGTTCAGTTCAGCCTCTTTGTGTTCTGCAGGTCCACAAACCTTCAGAACACAATAACAATGAAAATATTGTATGCACTAATAAAACATGCAGATCATTTTTAGTTATTAGGCGGAATCCTGACAAACGTCCACGGCAGTGGTTTAAATCTACTCTGCCGCTTTATGCCTCATCAAAACCCCCGGCATAAGTTCTTCATTAGGACAAAGAGGCCTGAATAAGCATGCCAATGAGCAGCTTAAGTTCTTGGGGGCTCTGTGTGAAATCAAAGGTTAAAACCCTCGGAGCCCACCTGCAGCAGCACCAGGCGCCTGCTGATTACAAAGGAGTCAGGACAACTTCCTGATGGTTTCTGTCACAGCTGCCTGCTTCTGTCTTGATAGACTCTTTAGCCACTTTTTAATAAAATAAATCACAATATGGAAATGTAGCTCTAGACCCGCTTTTTTTATTTATTTACTTGTTCTCAGTCAGAATACAGCTTTGCTCGACTGACTTTTAACAATTGTCTGTTTTTTCACAAGCTTTTCACAGCCTGTTTGCAAATGTTTCCCATTAACACACTCAACCATCCTGCTACTCGGTGCAAGTACTCTACTTCCTGAAGCTCAGTCACATCAGACGTGATTTTCAGCAGCTGTTCTCACCTGGTTCTGCTCTCTGCAGAAGAAACCAAAACATTACTTTGGCTTCCACTCTGTTGTTAATGCCGACCAAACATCTAAAAACAAAACCACGTCCCTCTATATTTAAGCTGAAAAACGAAAATGTTGAATACGATGAACTTCAAAATTGAATTATTTGCATTGTGTGGCTTATAGTTAAGACACTGAGGACACTGCATACTGCAGGAGAATCGGTGCAACAAACCCTTTTCTGATCATGGAGCTTTATAAAACGTTTGCAGCTACAAAAGTTTCCACTGCGAAACAGTTTTGAAGAACCTGCTCTCTTTTGAAACTTACAAATTCAAGTCTTTTCCAGAAACTTTAGCCTCAATTGTTTGTTTTTTTTTCTAGCAAATTTTTGACTTTTTAAACTCTGAATTTGCTAAGGGGTTTTCCTTCTACCTACAGTGGACCTAATACACTGTCATAATTTTCGGTTGTGCCTCGCTCTTGTCTAGTTTTCAGATGACAGGCTAATGGGGTTTTGTTTTAAACTTCTCTGTTACTGACCCCTGAAGGCCACTGTTTGCACAGGATTTCATTTAGGAGTATTAAAATAAAGGGGGACTAAATACAAATACTCGCCACAGATCCTAATTTGTAAAGAATGTTGAAAATTCACAACTGTCAGCCATGACTATATGTTGTACGTGTGACTGGCTGTGTGCAACACAGCATCGGTAGTGACAGACTGAAGGTTCATGTTTCATATTCTTCTTCTTCTTCCCTCCACCAAACCTGCCTTCATGTTTCTTCTACAGCTGTTTCTTTGCCTCTTTCTGATGCTTACATGGCACAATATAGTCTCAAAAGTTTGGAGCCTAAGGATCTGGTTGTGTAATAAGGCTCAGGTTAGTCAAGCAGAAGAGACAATCTCCTCTCAGGTCTATTTTTCTTCTCAACTCACAAGAAATGGGAGAGGGGGAGATGGAAGACGAGCACAGAGGATGAAGAAGAACCAGAGGAAGGAAGCTGAAGAGCAGAGCGGAGGTGATGAGATGAGAGGAGAGTGGCGGATCAGGAGCAGGGTGAGCTTTTGCTTCTTTTTGCTGGAGAGGATGTGCAACAGTTCCAGGGGCAGCCTGGGTCTATAGCACTGCTGCACGTTGCTGCACGTGGCTCTCTGGATCCATACTGCTGCTAGATCTGCTTTCTCGTCTCCGCTCACCCATCATCAAGCTGCCTTTGCTATGACATCATTGCTCTGACCCTGAGAAATCAGAGCAAGCAGCGACAGGGCCCCAACTTTATGCTCATGTCAACAGCGTGCAAGGTTGGCTCTGCACGCTGTTGCAGAGCCAACGTCGGGGAACGTGTCTGCACGTTCCCCGACGTGCAGACACGTCGGGGAACGTGTCTGCACACCCAGACACGTTCCCCGAACCGGCTGGATGTCGTCGGGTCTCTCCTGGAGGAGCTCATTAAGCCCAGACGCCGGCGGTGGGATGAACCCAGCGACGTGGAGCAAGACGCAGGGACTGAGCGCGTGCAGATCGAACCGCCAACAATGAAGTGGCGTAGATTAACTAGCAGGCCGACGCACGGCAGAGAAGATATCGATGATCTCTCGGCCGAAACTTTGACACGTTTGTGCATCATCAGAGCTCAGAGGCAGCTCCTCGCAGGCCGAGGTGATTTCAGAGATCCCCGCTTCACAGAGGCCGGTTCCCACGGGAACGTTTGTTCAATGAGGGAATTACTGAGAAAAGTTATGACTGATGGCTGTGTGACAGCTCACTCACATGGGGTTGAAATTAAAACTCAAAGACCTGAATGATCCCCTAAATTGAAAGTTGTGAGCATTCATGTTCAGTGCAGCTCTGAGCAGAAACACAGACACACACTGTGGTCCACTTTCCTCTGGACAAAAAAAAGCTCCACTCTGAAATGTTCTTGTTGTTCTTGTTGTTTGTTGCGTACAGTGTGTGGTCATAAGTAGCATTTAAAGATTGACTAGCCTATATGACCAGTCTCCTCCATTTTCATAATTTTGTCCAACAAGAGTTGAATTTAGTTTGAAATCATTCAAATGTATTTCATACATAAAGTTTTTAGTTGGTCTCTGATTTATTTTTGACTCGTGTCTTTTATTGCAAGTGCAGTGAACATGTTACCTCTGTCTATTAAATATTTCACCTACAAATAAAGCCAAATAAGCTGCATAACATCACAATCAATAGGCTACAATAAATACATTTAACAACCTTCAAGTTTATTATGGTGTATTTTCTATACCTATGTATAAAAATTATGATGTGATGACCAGCATGTTAAACGTGTATGTAATACTGCAAGACATTTTATCAGTTTTAAGAGAAAATTGTCAATCTCATTAAAATAATTTCTGTCATAAAGCACACTGGTGACATATCATGTGCTGTTGGTTTCATTTTGGAGCAACATGGACGCTTGTATATATGTAGGATATAAGATGACTTCATTACTTTGTCAGACAGTAGTTGTAGTTTATTTCGGATTAGTTCCTCAAGAATTGGCGCCCTGAAAAACAATAAAAAGCCAGATGATGTTTGGTCCCTAATAGCACTCGGCACGCTTTAGCTCACTGATCAACACAGTGCGCTAAATAGTTGAACATAATTTAGCAAAGCTTAGAGGCAGATCATTTCCCTTGAGGAGTTTTAATAAGGTACTTGAATAAGTTGATGAGCTGTTACAGCCCTGGCTAGTATAATGAAACGTTTCATTATATATAACTAAATCTTAGACTCATCTGACCAAAGCGCGTGGCTGGCTCAGTAAACTCAGGTCTACATTTGCAGTGGTAGGACATGCCTCCCAAACTGGCTGGTTGGTAAGTCATTGTTTTGCTTTCGGTTTTTTCTTCATGGTAGCAATAAAATCCTTGGTTGTTTGCCAGTCTTCTCTCACACAATTGTTTTACACTTTTACACAAAGTAGTCATTTTCCATCCTATTAACATGAATGTGCATCTGTCTGATTTGAAAGCCACTTATATTTTTCATCTTTCCAAGTGGTTAAGAGGAAAGGGCCTCCGTGTCACATCCTATTTGCGCCCCAGCGAGACAGGAAGACGTTACAACACATTTAGATCAACATAAAAAAATTTGATGACTTTAACACAAGGTGAATTTTTTTTTTTGTTTGTTCGTTTTTTGTGTGTGTGTGTTTTGTTTTGTTTTTTTGGACCGCAAAGCACATCAACCTGTACTGACTTTAATCAACACTGAAAACCTCAAAAATGACAAAATTGACGATTCAGATAGTTTAGATTGTTACTGACGCAGAGATTTTGAAATAAAGCCATAATTTTTGGTTATCATGTACACGGTTGACTTCCAGGTTAGAGACATTACACACACACAAATAGTTGACAACTGAATACTTGACTACTTCTACAAAGGCCTAATACACAATACATATAAAATAACATGCATTAATAAGGTCAGTGGAAAGAAAATCTTAATACTACAACAGAACCTAACATCCATATGGTCTTCCTTATATCTGGAAGACCATATGGAACAGCCAATTAACCCCAAGGAAAATGAATGGCTACTTTGCAAACATCAGCCAATAGCATGTCAAACACCATCACAGCTGGTATATCAGCTTCACAAGCTGCATTTTGTTTCAAATAGTTTTGATATGATGCATAAAACAAGGTCTGCAAATAGGCTCATCCTCCCCAAATTACTTGGAGTGATGTTCCACTGAAAAATAAGTGAGTGCTGAACCTCAGTGTAGGTCACAAATGGTCAGTGCCTGCACCTTGGCCCACCTCTGGCCACCGTGGTAGATAAGACATGCATAATCCAGCATGAATTCAGCGTTAACGTCACACGCAAAAATGAACATGCTGCTTGTGTTTATTTTTTGTTTTTAGATGCAGCTGCTATCACCTTCGTTTGGCTAGCTGCGTACAGAACTACTGGCTCATGTCAAAAACGGGGCTTAACATGGAATGTAGAGTTTATAAAAATAGATGAAATTCCGTCTCCATATGTCATCATCACAATATTTGTTGCAGGTTAATATTGCAAAAAAATTGCCTTTGTTTTCAACTGTCATGAATACAATGGAGGTATACCAACAAGACATCGAGTCTTGCTGTAGTGAATAAACACACCTGATGTAGATGATGGCACCAGGGGTCTCAAAGAGTTGCAAGCAACAATGTCACAATCCGACATCTGTTTGAGTATTTCTTTACTGGCATCAGAGGCAGAACGGATCTGTTTGTGGAGAATATGCCGCTGTCCTCAGTGACTACAGCTTGAACCACAATGATCACACATCACAAATCTTTAATGAGGCTACAGCAAAAGACTCCTTTGCATAAAACACTTTCTCCATAACTGTGTCACAACCATCATCCCCAGCATACTGTAATCATGTTAGTTGCAGAGCCTGAGTTTGGCTCCAGACCGGAGGGATGCCCCAGTTAGAGATGAAGAAAACTGTATCACCCGAAGTTATTTTGATCGCCTCAGCTGATCAGGAGGAAATGCTCAGCAGAGCAAACTCTCCTAAGCATTAACATTTAATGCTTTTGTTTGCATTTTTTCTCATTGAAACATCCAAAATGGAACGCTGTGAACGTGGACATCATGTATCCATCTCCACATCATCAAGGTAGGATTCCAAGAAGAATCTGCAGCCTTTGTAATCCAAATATCCAAAGAAGACAACTTATGATCCTGATGAACATCTACTGTTGGAAAAGGATTGTGAATCTTAAATAATCACTACTTTGTCTTAACCTAAATATGTAAATAAAGAACAAAGAAAACATTTACTAAAAGAGGATAAATACATTTTCTATTGCTGGATGGTGATTTTTAATGGAAAATATACTGAAGACACTTTTCAACCCAATGACAAGAAAGACTGACGTAAAATATGTTGACATGCTGTTGTGGAAATTCAATGAGTAAAAATATTAGCTGGGTTATTAATTTTTCCCGCGTTATTAAGAACTATATACTAAGAGGTCCAAAGAGCCAAACAAGCGTCCTCCATGTCACTGACTGCATTTCCATTGATCATTGGATTGTGCAATTTTATTTTTCATAAACAAATTTGATTAATGGAGATGCCAATTTAAAATAATAATAATAATAATAATAATAATAATAAATTGTTATTTGATTAAAACATTGTAATGCTATGTTCAGGTGGTTTATTGGACATATAAAAAATGGCTCATTTCGGAAAACTGCAATGGAAACACATTTTTCGCATCACACTGGTCACATGATCAACAACCGGATGCTGCCACTGGCGCAAACTACAGAAGACGACGACAGGAAGTAGGAGAATCACGCTAAAGCATTTTTTTTTTTCTTTTTTTTTCTGAATTATCGTTTGAAAACTAATTCACGTGTGATTTTGGTTGCGTTCCATCTGAAAATGTGAAAGTGTTTGTTTTTGTTTTGTTTTTTTTCTAAATTAACAGAGCATGTAATGGAGGTATTTGGAAATCTTTTCTCTTCCTGGGTATTGAGTGTAACTTCATTCTTCTCCTGTCTTTCCCTGCTGATGCTCAGTCTGCCAGCCTGACTGCAGCGCCTGTTGACAGCTGATCTCTCCCTCTGCATTCACCCTGCTGCTGCAGCAGCAGCAGCAGCATGCTGGCTGATCGAGGCTCCCACGCACACGAGTGGGCTCCGCTCCGCTCCACGCGCACTCCTCGGCTTAATGGAAGCGTGCGCGCACATCCCCGGACCGCTCGTGCCAAAAAAAGAAAAAAAAAAAAAAAAAAAACAAAGAAAAAAAAGAAAAAGAATCGGTTGTGTGGTTTGAGCCGCTCTCGCTGTAAATAACCTCCGTTTATTTCAAGACTTCAAAGGGATGTTTCAGACTCTCTCCCCATCCACTCGAAACCTCCCACGATTTGACTCGAAAACAAGCCGGGGATGCCCAGAGAAAAAGAAAGGGGGAAAAAAAAAGCGAGTTGGTGATGCGCCGAGAACTGAAGTCAAGCTGCTCTCGATCTGCTTGGACGCGATCCGAGACTCCGATGATGGGAGTTTAAAAACAAACACTTCAACAACAGGATTACAGAGCAGCATCCGATAATAATGTGGGGGCAAACAAAAAAACCCTTACCTCCTGCTGAGACGCTGCTCCACAGCAGCCAGACCCACAGCGCCGCAGGCAGGGAGCCGCGGAGCGGGACCGAGCGGCCAGCCGGCGGCATGGCGACAGAAGCCGGTCCGGAAGAAGAGAGAGAGGCGCAGGAGGACAGACTGTGGGGAAGGAAAAAATAAAACCACGAGCTCCCCGGTGTGTGAGCGGGCTGGTCGGCGGTCAGGTGGAGCCGGTGGCGTCGGAGAAGGTCCGCATGTCAGAGGAGCGTCCTCCTGACTGCAAGCAGCGCCTCCTGCTTTCTGCCACCGATAGGAAACGTCCTCCTCTGTTGTCCTCTCTCACATTCTCAGTCACAAGCAGCCTCTCTCTCTCTCTCTCTCTCTCTCTCTCTCTCACACACACACACTCACTCACAGTCACACACAATGTGACCCTAATGATAATGAAACTTTGTTTGTGTGTGTCAGGAGTGATGGGCTGCACACTTACATAAAATAGAAAGGGAGGAAAGATTTGCAGGAGGGACGAGGCGATGGAGGGGTTGAGTTAGGAGCTTCCTGATGCCGAGCAGGTAATCTGTTTGAGCAGGCTGGTTGTATTTCACTGTGGGAATCCACTGCAGTCGCCTCCATGTAGACCAGAGCAAGACTCAACACTCTGCAGGTTAATGAATGCTGAGCGCTGAGAAGCCTTCAGAGGAGGCTGCCGCAGGGCGTCTCATATCAAAATTAAAACTCAGCGTCTGAATTTCAAGCGAAAAGTCCTCACTGCTCACAGTGCAGCAAAGTGCAACTGTGTGCTTAGAGCCAATGGCTGAGTCCAGGAGATTTGAAACAAATTTCACACGCAAAAGTGTTTTGGCGTTCTGCTGCAAAGTAAGTTGTTATGTATGCTTTCTGCGTTGCTAAGTAACTAAACTTTATGTTAATTTAATGATTAACCATAGCAATAGGAAGAAGAAGAAGAAGAACACAAACGAGAATGAAAAGTCTACACATCCATCGTCTGCACCCGTTTGTCCTTGCAAGGGTCGTAGAGGTACATCAAGGACAGATCACCATGGCAACACAGAGATGCTTCGTATCACATGCACACACGCACACACAGAGTCACGCCCAAGGACAATCTGGAGAAACCAATCAATGCTCTATGCAACTGGTTTTTCGACTTTGCTCTCTGTGTGAGAGCAAGCAGTCACACTTCCTCCACTCCTTCCATCAACACCGGCGTCCCACAAGGCTGTGTGTTCAGCCCACGGCTTTAGTCACCCTTTGCAACTACGTCACTTAATCGTATCGAGGCGCCAAGACGCATGTCAGAAGTGATGCCCTAATGCCTTATTTGGTATCTTTCTAATCATACTTATAAAGTTTATGAGCGTTAATCTTCTTACCTTGTTTAAAGTGTTCGCTGCAAATCTGCGATTACGCCGAGGACCGTCAGCCATAATGGCTGCTGTCCACCACCACAGTGTCTTCCCTCAGTAAAAGTTATCAGATAAAATGACAAGTTTGGTTTGCATCCCTGTCTGTTTGTGCTGCTGACGGCGCAGCACCTTTTAGCCATTTAAAGTAATGAATTATCTGGTTTCAGCTGAAGAGATGGGTATTGTTATTGTTTATGATTGATCAATATGCTTCAGGAAGCAGGAGTGTGAGATGCAAGTGCAGTTTTATGCATTACATCTACAGCTGCCGTTTTTCACTTCCTGGCATTGATTCAATTAAATCCGTTTATTCATTAATTACTTTATACTCTTATTTAGAAACATGAGTCACCCATGTATTTGATTTGGGTTGACATTCAACAAGCAGATGATAAATACCCTGCAGCAGTATCACGCTTGATCAAGTCTGAGGACTCCAAAGCGCTTTACGCTGCCCAGTTATTCAAACATTCATGAAAGCTTGACTGGCACGCCTACTACCACTCCAGTGAGAAGACATAACGTAATATGTTGCAGAATAAAATCCATGTTTTGTTTGTATTGATACATTTTGATAGCATATATGGTTATATACCCACAGAGTTATTAACGGAGCAAGGATTTTGAGAAACCGTAGCCTGTCTTTAGTGAATTATCTTGACTTTAGTGCTTGTTTATTTTCTTATTGGGGTGTGATCTTGACCCAACAGCAGAACTGCTGAGATGGACGGAGCAGGAAGTCACACTGGGATTCTCTACTTTGTTGTCATGAATAACAACAAAGTAAAGATGCCAGAGGGGCCAGCTCCAGCTAACACACCAGTGAAGTATAAATTATTACACCGGAGGCAGGTACAGTGAAATCCAACTGTACCTGCCTCCGGTTTGGACTTCTCTCCAGACAGAAGCTTTCTAAGCTCTGAGCTGCATTTTTACTGCTGTTCCTTCTCTTTCTGCTCATGTAAAAAAAAAAAAAAAAAAACCTTCTGTAAAGACACCCAGCCTTCAGCTGTTACTGAGAACCCGGCTCTCAACACTTTTTCCATGTTCTCTGTTTTTTATTTTATTTTATTTTTTATCTCCTTTATGTCTCAGGGCCTAGAAATGCGTTTCTCAGCTCAGCTGTGCCGCCTCCCTTACGCCACAGTTAATTTCACAGCTGGTTCTGCTGTTTTATCTGTTTTAGCGTATGATCAATTCTGAAGCAAGGAGTTACGGAAGAAAGATTTGCTGTGTTGTTCAGAATGTGGAAAAGCTGCATTTTGCTGCTGAGTTTCTGAAGCAGCGGTTATCATATCTACAGCCTGACAGATTTATTTTTAATAATGCACAGAGCCTCACTTTTATTACCAGCCAGGTTAAAAGTGCACTAGACAACCCTTGATTGTGAAAAGCTGTTTTATTTATTTATTTATTTATTTTAATAGCAGTACGGCACTCGGAAATTGTTGTCTTAGTGCCAAAGTCGGGCCCAACAGATTTAGTTACACAAGCAAAGCATTATGGCCTTCACCATATATACTGTATATATAGAGTATATATATATATATATATATACTCTGTATATACATACAGCTCTGGAAAAATGAAGATACCTGCACTGCACCACATTGTGATTTTTCCACCAAATATTGATTTCTAAACTCTTCCTGAGTTAAAACATTGGTGGTGTTGTTTCTAAATGAATATGGACTCGTTTTCTTTGCATCAGCTGAGGTCTGAAGGCGCTGCATCTTTTTCGCTATTTTGACCTTTTCTCATTTTCTTGGTTCACCTCAAAGGCAGTGGACACAGAAACAGAAAAGCAAAGGAAAAAGGCGGGAAAAGAATCGAGAAACGACCAGAGAGATTAGGAGTCAACACTCTTGAAGTCTGCCTCTACACCTGCAGAAAGAGGAAAAAACAATAAACAAAAGAAAACTGAGAAACCACCAAAACAAGCAACAGATGCATATATAGTAATAACTGTTATAGCACACAGGATGCATTTAGAGGCAGCCGCAGCCCAGAGCAGAGTGTATCTGAAAACACCTGGGCTGTTGTTTTGTTGAAATCGGTATCATTTCTTTGCTTTGTTTTGCTCAATTGAGTCAAACCGAATCACATCAGATTACAACACTCTGAAATCAGTGAGTCAGAGGACAAATTGTGTTGCTTTGCAGAATTTATTTCTATCAAAGTATCTAAAACGTGCACCACAATATGCACCATATTGGAGATGCACGACCCTGTTATTTACAGTGAAGACGACGTGAAACTACTAAATGAAACATGTCAACAGCAGTAGCCATGTCATGAAAGAGTATTTCAAAGCAAAAAAAAAAAAAAAAACACCCTGAAATATTAGGTGGTTATTTTTACACTGCTTCAAGTGTAGCTACGGATGAAGACTCAGAGATGGGTTGGCTGTTATGTTGCCCGTTCACGCTGTGGTTCCACAAGTCCTGCACAACGTGTGTTTAAACAAATCAGATCAGATGTGGCAGAAGCCCTGTGAGTTAAGAGTGTAGTGTTGCTCACGCTGCCCCGTCATTTCACACACACTCCTCAACTCGGCTGGCTGACCTTTGCTGTGGCAGAGCAAGCCGTGCATTAACTTCCCCGTTCCACCGGGGGCATTTTACACATTACCAGGGTTGAAATAGTTTGGGGTTTTTTCAGTTCAGTTTTATTTCATTGCGGCTTTTTGTTTGTCCAATTTAGTTTGAGTGAGTTTTTACAGTGTGTTTGCTCGTTTTTATTAGTTATCATTAGGAAAATATTGAGTTTTAGCTTGTGTTTTGTTAGAGTAGTGGTTTTAATTTTTTCATACTTTGCTTGATTTGATTAGGTGTAGAATTCAGGAAGATCAAAGTATTGTATTATGATCATGTTTACACTGATTGGGTGATGAATACTCAACATTAGACACCATCTTCAATACATGTATTGTTATTGTTGAACAGCAGCTGACTCTGGAGTTTTAACCCAACTGTTGTCACCATTTTGGGGACCAGCGTTAGCGCCACCAGGAGGGGAGTGGAGAACCGCGATGTATCGACAGCTCATATGAACTGCTAGAGTGGGGGGAAAATCTATTTCAGTTCACAAGTCTAATAAATAGATTAATAAACTTGAAACCTAAGAATATGATTTTGCAATTTAGTGGCATATTTATTTTTGGCTGTATGTACCCAGAATGCGCTCTGCTATAATCTGCTTTTTGCTTTTGGAGCTGCCTCGGCTCTGCTTGGCATTCATACATTTGAACGGCAGCAGAGTTCACTTTCACTGGGTTTGTAGGCGGACCAGAGTTTGCTTTTTTTGGTCCGCATTAGAGTTCGGTTGCACGTTCACTCCTCCTCAAACAAACGGGACTTTCTAGGCAATTGGACTGAAGTTGGATTTATTTGGACCAAACGTGACTGGTGTGATTCACCTTAAGCTTGAGCCAAAGACGTAACATTACAACCTCGAGGTTCTTCTACCCAACAAGAGCTTTAAGCTCCTGATGGAGGATCCCAAGTCCAGAACATCTGATCAGAACCTCACCCACCTTAACTGCGCTGCATGCTGTTGCTAAATCTGAAGCTCCTAACTGAAGCTTTTAGGCAGAGACTGCATACCCAGCACAGCTTGACCCACACAGACCAGGTATCCTGGACCAAAGATTCCCTCATTAAAACAAATTACCAGTTAAAAGAAAACCATCTCAACACTCATGATTATGTCATTTCTGTGCTGTGGAAAAAATTAATTGCCAGGCGCTGTTAGGTGAAAATCACTCAGTCAGGTTTGTTTCATACCATAGGCATGATGTGATAGCCACAAGGTCAACCACTGGAGAAGAGGTCAGATTAAAGCTCCAAGTCAGGCTCAGAGTGGGCTGTGTGTGTGTGTGTGTGGGTGTGCGGGGGTGGGTGGGTGTGTGTGTGTGTGTGTCAGACAGAAACCAGACACAGGTTTCACACTGACAAGCAAATGAAAACACATTGTTTAAGATTAGAATATTACATCATACCAATAACAAAAAAAAAGAAAGAAAGAAAAAATAATTTCCAATGCAGAATCATCTACTTGTTTTTCTCCCACAGTAGTTGCTCAACTTCAGACTTTTAAACACCTCACAGCAAAGCAGCTCTTCTTCAGTTCCAGGAAAGCAGCGTGACAGGAGGGAGTTGAAATGTTCCAGCAATCAGAGTCAGCGATAGAGGAGGCTAAGAGCCAGGTAATGCAAACAGAAAACACGGAGAAAAAGCATTTCATTTCCCTGAGCTGCTGTTGTGTTATTTTTGCTCAACTTAAAAATGTACTAAAACACGTATCAAAAGGAAACTCCTTGGATGCCTGCTTTGATACTGCCAGTTTGTTCTGCGGTTATTTATAGCTTTAAGTAGGAAAGAAGGTTTAATCAAAAGCATGAGGTTGATCTGAAACGTGTTAAACAACCAAAACATAATAAATCCCTCTTCAGAGAGAACCAGAGCAGCACCAGGAATAACTCTGAGTCTATTGGAAGCATTTCTGTTTTATTCTAACTCCAGGGGGAAACAATCTGGCTCAATACTCCTCTATGTTCTCCTGCAGCCGCGTGTTCCTGCTGCTGGGCGCCGAGCAGGTGGTGCACTTGGCTACTCCAAACAAGTTACCAACCAGAGGGAACGGGAACCAATTAAAAAGCAGGAATCTGCAGGCGGCTAAAAGATAAATGCGGCGGCTGAGAAGCGCCGAGCGGCTGAGCGTCGTGTTCTCCGGCGCTGCAGGTGATCGTGATTCTGCCATGAATCCAAACGACTGCCGACTCTTTCTCAAGGATGAACTGAGCCGGCTGAGGCTCGGTTTATGTTCTCTGCCATTGATGGAAATAGTTCTCAGAGAAAATAGAGTGCATCGCTCACTCATTTCACTTTGTGAGCAATAACACTGGAATCAGTCTGCAGCCGCGCCTCCTTTGTCAATCTCACAAATCTCAACAAAATTCACCGGAATTGCACCCCCCACCTCCTTCTTCAAATTGGACAAATATGGTGTCAAACGTCCGTGCTGGTATGTGCAGCAAAAATCTACGTTTGTGCCACTATAATTTTAAAGATATTGAGAAATATTTTCAGAGGTCATGAAAGGTCAAACCTCCCCATACTCAACAGAAGACACCATCTTTATAAACTGTATCACTGTTGCTGAATAGCAGCTCACCCTGGTGTTTTCTCCCAACTTTTGCTGTCGACATTTTGCGTATAAAAGTTTCAGCGCCTCTAGGAGGAGAATGGAGAAGCGAAATGTATCGACAGCTGGGAAAAAAGAAAAATCAATTTCACATCAGTTCAAACGGCTGATAAACAGACTCGTAAACATTAAAGTTAAGGACATTACAGCTATAATTTCAGCATGTTTTAGTTAGATTCATAGACATGGTGTCGTTTCAGTTAGTTATCTCAGTTAATTGACATATTTTCTCAATTTCGGTTGTCGTTACTTTGTTAGTTTTAGTTGCCTTTAATAACTTTGGCGTAGAGCAACTAAACACTAAAATCTGATTTGCTGAAAAGTTGTATAAATTGGGCTTCATTGGTGATATATTTAGTAACAAACTGTGGTGTTTCTGTGTAAACTTGTTTGATTCTGCACCGTCTTGTTTTGCACCAACAAACATGCCACCTTTATAGTCACGTAAATCCTCTTTCTTCCCCATTCTGACCCTCGCGTTGAACTTTAACAAGTCATCTTCATTAATAAAGTACTACCAAGTGGAAATATCCACTTTAGAAACGCTCATGAAATCTGTTTTGTGTATTCTGTGTGCTGAAGGTCTTTGTGCCTCCTGTTGATAAGAAGTCACTTCAGATAGAGGGATCTGCTAACAGATGGCAGGCCACCCCTAGCGTCTCTCTTGCTAGTGTGGCACACTGTTGCCTTGTCTGACTTCATTTTTAAGCATTTAAAGCTCATTACACAGGCACGACAAATTCTCTTGGCACGAAAACGTCCAATTTTCCACAGAGCAGCCTCAGACTTTGAAAGCTCCAGATATGTTTCCCCTGCTCAGCTCGCACAAGTGCTTTTCCAAATACTGAATGTCTCTGTCTAAGTGAGGACAGTTGACAGCCGTTTCCACGGTGAGCCCCCAGCGTTCACCCTCCCCAGCCGGTTCTGTCACTGCAGCACTGGAGGCAGCATGGCTCATAGTCAGGTCTCAGATATCACATGTACACTATATTGTCAAAAATAACTTGCTTGTCTGTTTTCCCCACACATAAACTTGAGTGATATACCATTCTTGAACACACAGGCTTGATTGACAGCACTAAGACCCGCCTCGTGGCTCTGATTGGTTGATTGTAGCTGGCGCTGGAAGAATACAGAGGAGCTTGATTTTTTGATTTTTTTTTCACAGATGGCCTGTCTCATATCATCCTGACACAACATGGTGACAGTATCAACAAATACTTCATTTTGTTTTTAAATTAAAGTTACATACTGCCGCTTTAGAGACTCGTTTCCGGTTATAGGTACCACTGGATGGCTGATGTTGCTGCCAACAGTGGCAGCATTTACTTTTCACATAAGGCCACTTTTATGGCTTGTTGGCATTTAAAGAATAAAAGAATTTTTGTCTGACAGTGCAAACTGATTATCTGTCCTAACCACAAAAATATTCTTATTTCCCATTTTGTACTTTATATACACATTTATAAAAGACATAGTTATGTTAATCGTACATCGTTCTGCTGTTTTCTACCGTCTTTTTGACTCTGAACAGAATCATCAGCACCATGTTTAAAATTCCTAAACTTTTGCCTTTCTGTGCTGAGGCAGTCAGAGCTGCGTGTCTCCTCAGTCTCTGCCAAACAAAGAATGGAATGATTAGACGGCGGCTTTAGAGGGAGAAGAGATATCGTTCGTTCAGAGAAGCATCACTCCCCCCACCGTCCCCGGCTCACTCCTTGTCTCATCTATCCTCATCCTATCTGATTCTCTTTGTAATCTACAATCCCTCCTTCTCCTCCATCTCCATCTTAAGCCCAATCTCATCTCTTTTATCTTGTTACTTTACAGCCATTGGTCCTGGCTCTCCTGCTGTTGTGTGTGTGTTTTTTTTTGTTTTTTTTTTTACAAATTCCTGTGAGAAGGAAGGCGTTGGGTCGAGCGGGGGGGTCATTGAGCCTTTGCAGTGAGATGTATGCTCTGATAGCACACGGCTCCGTTGTACTACATAGCAGAGGCCTGCGGGTCACAGCTTCTTGTTTGCTGTGGCGAAAGACAGCACAGCGCAAACAGGTGAGCCAGAACAAGGCAAAAATGCTCCAGTTCATCTTGGAGCTTCTCCAAGATGAACTGAAGCTCATTTACATCAGCTTCATGTTGAACTGAAAACCAACATGTAATTATTCTCTGAGATCCAGCAGCAGGCAGCCAGTGGTGCAGAGCGGGTCACACAAAGTGGACCAGCAGCTGCAGACTGGGAGTCAGTTTAGCACTGGGATGCTTTTTTTCTTTTTTTTTTTTTAACAGATGATATTAGATAATAAACGTCTTTTGAAAGTTGTTTTTTGTTTGCTTGTTGTTGTTGTTGTTTTTTTGTTTGTTTGTTTTTTTACAATAATCTGATATGAATAAATGTTGTGTGCCGGGATACTTTCTGTAATATTTAGAAAATCTTTATTTTCTCTAGTTTTCTTAGTTTCCAAAGGGGGTACGGAGAAAATAAAATCGCCTTTAGAAAACCTGGGAAAACTTTTTTATGCTCTTTTGTTGTTTAATATCACTGAAAACTATTATTTATTAAAAAAAGAGAAGATTTGAGAGAACTCTGTATTTGTGTTTGAGAAAACATCGATTAAGGTTCTCCTGCATTACAGAAAAACAAATAATGCTTAAATTTCCACTTGACTTGACACAATTGCCCACCAACATCATCTTCTGTTTTTAATAACTTTATATTATAATACATCATTTTAATGCTACTCAACCTGTATTACTGTCCCAATGAATCTCCTGGCATCGTGTTTAATTCCTACCAGGAAGTCGTGATTGTTTTGAAGCAATCTGATTGGCTGACAGGTTTTAGCTTTGCGCTACACTGCCCCCTATGGGTTTAACATGTTAAAAACAATTTGATTTTTACATTTATGGCATTGATATTTATTCGTAACTCTTCCTGACTTTTCGCATGAACACGCTTATTCACATGTGACTTTTGATTTGATTTCTTATTTAATTGAAACGCCAAGCTTGCGAAGTTGTGTTTCTATGACTTTAGCAGATTTAGCGAACATTTGTGGCGGAAACGCAGCTAGCGTGTTGAAGCTAATCTGTTCGGTCACCGAACAGGGGGGTTTAAAACGCTGGCTTCTGGCTCGTCTGTGTTCAATAACCTCTTCTGTTCTATATCGGCTGAGAGACCAAAACACAAAGCTTGTATTTTCCTTCATTGTCTTCAGTCCACATCCTGCAGTGAGGCTGTCTGTCTGTCTGTCTGTCTGTGGGGTTTCCAGCTCTCAGCATCAGACGCCCTGAGGCAGAGAAGATGAACCTGCATTTCTCCTCTTACCGTCCAGACTCTTAACAGGGAACGTTTGGTGACGCCAGTCAGGAAAACCTGATATGAACTGAGACGCGCATGCATCATTTCCATTTTATTGCCTTCTGTCATCAATTTTATTAGCAGGTCTCGGGAAAACAGGATTTAACCGAAGTCGTTCGCTGCTGACAGCGTGTTTGATTGCATGAGTTGATATGAGGACGCATGTGAGTCAGAGGGAGAAGAACCTCCTGTTACTGGAACTCGGGCTCAGTGAGCGGGGCTCCTGATCCTGATCCTGATCAGCCCGGATGGAGCCGAGAGGATCTGGTGCAGCGGGGATGTAATCAATGAGGGGCTCCTCTCCTCCTCTCCTCTCCTTTCCTCTCCTCTCCTCTCCTCCTCTCCTCTCCTCCTTACCTGATGTGCAGATGTTCAGCTCCTAATGAGATGCTCTCTGTTCCGTTGCACATTCATTGTTTTCCACAGACTGCTGACCACAGAAGTACAACAGTGCGGTGAAAAGTATACAGGTTTCTTGTTTTACTTTATTCTGTTAGCCAGACAGACAGCCAAATTGTTGTGTTAGACTAACAGGTCCAGAAGGGAATGGATGGATGGATGGATGGATGGATGGATGGATGGATGGATGGATGGATGGATGGATGGATCTGGGTTTGTACGGAAAAACAAGGAGTTCCACTTTACTTTCCCGTCGTCACTTACTGTCTTCATATTCAAAATGAATTCTAAATTTGTTTGTACTTTGTATGTTTTAATGTCTGTGACAAACGATGAATTCCGTCTAGCTCTGTGCAGCATCTACATTCACTTCTCAACACGTCGGAAATCCTGAAAAACCTCTTGGGATAAATAGGTCAAGACTCTTGGCCAATCAGCAAACTCGGCTGTAGGACTCCCTGCGTCACTTGGAGGTGCTAAAGTAGGTCACGAGCTTCATTTGTAAAACCCTTTAAACAAGAAGAAGCACAAAATGCTGAAAATGTTGTGGGAATAACCTAAGTGTGCGTTTTAAAGCACTTGGAAACATTGAAAACATTTAATCAAATAATTACTGTAAAGCAGGATAGAAATGACACAACGTGCTCTACAGTTTATCCATAAGCTCTGTGCTTACAGCTTGACTGTAAGAGTGAATAAATATATGCAGTCTAAGAGTTTCATCGCTTCAAGCTGCTGCTGGAGTTCTTCTATATGTTTTACTCTTAATCCCACTGTGCAGCACTGCGCCTTTAATCTTTAAGACTCACGCACTGATGGGGAAAAAATCTTTAGATGTCAGCAGAGATGCAACTGAATCATCAATGACAAACGAAAGTTCAGTTGTCTATAACATACGATGAGGCGACTCCATAAACATTAATGTGTGGTATAACACAAAACTCGTCGTCACTATGCAGAGGACAATGAACAGTTAGCTCTGCATTATTCACCATGACTCTAAGCCAATACATTTTCTCTCGAGTTGCATTGTTCTGTGCTAAGCTAACCTTAGCATGTTTATTCAGTCTTTTGATATGACTCTTTGATGGCACAGCATGCAACATATTTTAACACTGCTGTAGTTACAGGAAAAAAAACTGAAAGAAAAGTCTTAGCAGGAGTTTCCTTTCGTATGGTCACAGCTGTCTGGATTTCACCAGTCCGTCTCCAACCAGATCACATTACATGTTCCTGGAACAGCTACTGGTTTCTGAGATAGCTGGAGTCTTTTAGTTATCAGTGTCGGTACATTCCGGCGAAGCAATGTGAGAGAGAAGGAGTCCAGGAACCGCAACACTGTGTTGGTGGAACATGACCCTGAGCAGACAGAAGCACAGACAAGCAGGTTCTCCAAGCTGAGAGCAAAATTGGACAATACTTCACACCTACTCAATCACTAACCAGGCACTCAGAGAGGCGTGTTCGCTGATGAACCCACTGAACCAAGATGCACACTCAACACTCAACGAGGAATTATTGCTGCACGTTACAATCAAGCTAATACTCCATCATTCTGGTTCATATCCAGAAAGAAGGATGAGCAGCCGAGTGGAAATATGAGTGGACATATGACATTTTAGCAAACACAGTTTGATCAGCAGGCAGTCAATCATTAAGAAAACCGAACATCACAACTTTCACTTCAACTTGTTGCAACTGAATTTCCCCACCGTGGGACTGAAAAGGATTTTATTCTATTCTATAAGACCACAGACAGTTTTCTACAATTCAATAAATTGAATTTAAGTTCAATTTGAGTCATATTAATGATCCATCAGACCTCTGACTTCAATTTCTTAATTCACCTATTCCTAGATTTTCTTTTTGTGGAAACTCCAAATTGTTTGCAGGAAATTTGAATACTCACTAATTTTTTGTGTTGAGTATATTTAAAGTATTTGTCATAAAAGGCGGCTTGGCCTTCTGTTAGCTGGTGTTTGTAAAGCAGCTTCCACTGTTAGCACATTGGGCAGCATACAAAAGGGTGATTAGCATCTCTAAGACCCTCCTCCTGGCTCTGATTGGTTGTTTTTGACCGGGAGCGGTTAAATTATCTCTGATACCAAACTGTCACAACATGGTGACAGCTTGAATAGATATGGGGAAAAAAACACATCTTTGTAAAAGTTCCACACAATAAGTGTGAAGCACATTTTGCATATGTGTAAGAACATTTTTTCCTGAGTAAAACAGGATTTTTAAAAAATGAAAAAGAACAGTAACATGCACCAGACGGACTCAAAGTACGAAATGCACATAGACACGACTCAAAAATGATTCATTCATTTTTAATCATATACAAACAGAACGTATTTGAAAATACAGAGAGTGTGCTTTTTTTTTTTTTTCTTTTCCGGTGGCTTTAATATCTGGATGAGGAGTCAAAAGCATCAGCGTTGATTTCCAAAGCTTTTCATTCAGCATCCTGTGGTCTGCAAGTCTCTTTGAAGCTCACAGCTGGAAGCTAACACACGAGGAGGCTGATGGGATATTAAAAAAAAAAGAAAAAAAAAAACCATAAAAGAACATGATGGTCAGAACAGAGAGGTTGATGTGAAAGCAGGGTATGATATGATGTTCAGCTGCAGATAGAAGCCCGGGCCCGGATCCGTCTACCACCTGAGAACCTTTCCTCGCATTCAGCTGGGACTGGAAACGAAAAGGCCTCTTTAATTCTGCCTGAGTCATGCTACACCGACCCCCAGCAGGAGCAGCTCGTTTGGGAGAAAATGGCGTTGTTATTTTGTTCTGTTTTATGTGATTAATGGCCGTGGCTGATGGTTGCTGCGCAGCGCTGCCAAAATAATCATGGCTGCGTTTCTCTGATAACGATCACATTTTTTCTCCTCAAAGCTGTGTTCTGAACACATTTATGTAATTCTTCAGGCAAAAAAAATTAATGATAATATAAGTGCATGGATATGCTGGATTTAAAAAAAAAAAACAATCTGCAAAAAAAAGTTTTGTTTTTGGTTATATTTTTAAATTGGATTTTAAGCCTTGAAATAAAAGCCAACCAGAGTACATTATATGACAAGACATAAATTTACACTATGTTCTCACGAGCTGTGTTCCCATTACAAAAGTGCACAAAATTTTTCAATATTCTGTCAATAAAACATAACTTCCCAATTATGTTTCCATTAAATAAAAAACAAAATTAAAACCACACATTTACATTTATTGATATATTTGTTTGCACGGTGCATCATTAAAAGTCCTGCTGCTGATAATAATTTGATGCTGATGTGTTATTTTTCATGTTGGAGTCCTGATAAACTTTATTCTCCTAATATTATAACCTTATTCTGGTAATACAAAAACGTTATACTCGTATTATTTTGACTTTATTGTATTATGACTGTATTCTTGTAAAATTATTTTTTTTTAGTGTCGAGTTGACCTACCCTGCACAACGAGTGTGTCGGTGAAAGAAAATCACAATGTTCCACATATAAAATCTTCATAAATCAAAAAAATGTGATTAATCAATAAAACCCATTTACAAATTTCTTTTGGTCTCATGTGGTATTCAACTCCTAATATAAGCTAAATTGTGGGTTTCGATTAGCCGTGAGATTTTTGATATAGTTCCTCTGAATGTGTGTGGAATTCAGAGGAACTTCAATATTTCACAGAAATAGAAGCAAATCTTTAGCACACAGTGATATGCTGTGGGATCAGCAACAGCCAAAGCTGGTGGCTCATTTGTTGATAAGGGACCTGCCTGTTTTAAGTCATGAGGAAATAAAATGCTGCACTGGGGTGACTTCAACTGTGATCCCTCCGCTGGATTTCTCAATCAGCTTAAGATGCTTTTGGGAAATATGGCCCAGATATCGAAGTCATTTGATGCATGAATAACCTGATGTGTGAATGAAAACGTTCCCTCAGATGCCACTCCAGGGTTTTCCCCGGAAACCTGCGAAGCCTGGCAGGGGGGCAGTCCACCAGCGGCCCGCCACGTTTTTGAGTTAAATATCAAAAGTTCTAAAAAATTCCAGAGGTCCACTGGAGTCGTAATTTGGAAATATTAGCGTGTGAAGCCAGCGGGCGGATGCAGGGACGCACCAGTCCCAAAAAATACAACCCAGAAACCAAACCTCATCCGTCTGTTCTGCCTGCAACTCTAGAAATGAGCAAAATGAAGTTAGAACAATTAATTTGCATAATGAGAACACGGTAATTTATATATATAATAAAAATATCTCATGTTGAGATGCTTTTTTTCTGGCCGCATCAAGAAACTTTTTTCACATCACACAAGTCACATGATCTACAGCTGGACATCCAGTAGTAACATCCAGCTAACCGGAACCCGCCAGGAAGTAGCAAGAGGAGATGCTGCGTCTGGCTCCACTACAGCTCACAGAATCACACAGTTCATAAAAAGGTGTGTATCATTCCAGTGTGTTGAATCCATAACTCTTCTGTAAAATCCAAGTAGGCGGGGCCTATCGCTCCAAAACCTGAATAAGACGCTGACATTCTTTCTTCTCAGTGTCTAAAACAATTTCACAGCTGAAGTCTATAAACATAAATATGGGAAATAATTAAAATTCAACAAAAATATATGATTGGCAGGCAGATGATGAGCGTGAGCACCATTATGAATATATCTCATGTAACTGTTTACATCCATTGCTGCCATAATTTTTACTAACTTGTCATGGGAACAAGTTTATTCACATGTGATTTGAATTGAATTTTTATTTAATGGAAACACCACAATTGCAAAGTTATGTTTCTTAAACATTAGCAGAATATAGACACAGATTGTAGCGGAAACGCAGTTAATGTTCCTGGTGTATAAAAATAAAGGATTTAAAATGAACAAACAATGCTCAGCCTGGTGGGGGAGGAAGAACAACCTGGTGGGCCGCCAGGCTTATGATACACTGAGGGAAACCCGGTGCTCCATTTCCTGTCTACATCTCACCTGGCCTGCATCAGTCGACCTCCTTCCTCAGGTACTTCTTCATGACGGAAGCCACGTCTCCCCCCTCGCTCCCCTGCGCTTCCAGTCTCTGTCCCTGCGGTCGCTCCAGCCTCCGCCGCGGCCCGCTGCCCTGGGAGCTTCCCCCAGACCCGCCTGAACTGGACGACTCCGTCTCAGAGTCCTTCCTGCTGCGTGTGGACGGGGGCAGCTCTCCGAAGTGGACGCTCAGCGCCCTCCTGGTTCCTTTGATGGAGCTGGCCAGGCTGCTGGTGGACTGGGCCCTGCGGATGGCGGGCAGGATGTCTGAGGCAGCGTCGTCGTCGCCGGTCAGACGCCGGTTCTGGAAGACCATGGGTTCCGACCCCAGCGACCCCTCGCCTTCGTCTTCAGCAGCAGCGACGCTCTCCAGCATGCACCGCCGCAGCGGCTGCGGGGAGCGCTGGAAGGGAGCGGCCGCCGAGCGCAGGGGCTCGTCTTGGTCCTCCTCGGGGATGGACAGGGACGGAGGAGGATGGCGGGCGGCAAGAGAAGAAGACAGAGAGGAGAGGCGAGGCAGAGACGGGAGCGAGGAGGTCGAGCCGCTTGAGTTGAAGCGAGGGAGCTTTTCTGAGTCGGAGACGGAGCGAGAGCTGGCGGCGCGCGGCAGCAGAGGAGACGGCGGTTTCAGGATGCCAGGGCCAGGCCGGAGCTCCTGGACGTCTGCCGGACCGAGGGAAATAGCCGAAGCCCTCCGCCTGAGAGTGGAGGCTCCGGTGGTTTGGTAAATGGGAAGGGACATGGCGCTGCCAGCCCCATCCGTCACCTCTGTGCTCGCCCTGCGTTTCCGGAGTCCGTCCAGCAGCTCGGACAGCGCCGAGGAGGACGGAGCCCGGCTGAGATGTCTGGCACCGCCAGCACCGCCAGCACCGCCAGCACCGCCAGCACCGCCAGCACCGCCGGCCTCAGAGCCCTCATCGTCAGGGTCTAAACAAGAACTGCAGATGGTAACAGAAAGACATCTATTACAGTTCCTGATCATACCACTATCACATTTATCAGTGTGATAGACAGAGTTCTGAGTCCAGTTTTTCTTTCTTCAGTCTTCCTAAAGCTTTGACCGATCCCAGTTTTTTTTTCATTTTTTTTTTTTCATTTGAATTTAGATTGCCTCAAGTCACTGATTGCAGCTTTCACTCCTCCTGGACCAGCACACATCAGCAGTGGACAATCACTTGTGATGTGTTGTAACTTTACATCATGTGGACATGAAGCAGCATCACGAGCCAAGAAGTTATGACTTTGGCATAAAGTTGTCTTCTCAATGGACGTTGAGCCTCAGCATTCCTCCAAATGAATGAAAAAGTGGCTCAAAGGAGCGGTGTTATGTGCTATCCAGACATTTAACATCATTTTATAGCACAATGAAGTGACTATGTCGCCTGTTTAAAAAATGCTGTATATTTGGAAAGAAAATTGACTTTGTAATTTAACAACTTGAAATTAAAGTCCTGTGTCTTTAAGAATCGCCAGCTGTTTCTGAAACTCCGCCTTCAGGAAGTCATCACAACGTGGCTCCTCTATTAAGCCTCCATCAACATTTTTACCAGAGTTGCTCCTATAATGAGCTCAGCAGATGCGTCGTTTCACCAAGTGTTTGCTAATTGCTGCTGGCTAGTCTGAAGGAGCGGACAGGGGGAGGCTGTAGGGGCCGGCAGCTTTGTGAGGCAGAAGCTCTGAAGCTTGGTGACTGCGGCAGAAAGGTGGAGCTGTGTCTCAAAGGCAGAACTAAGTCCAATCAGGTGTTTTATGCACCTCGATGGTTGCCATGGAGATTAAAGGGTTTCTCAAACATGCATGAAAGAATCAAGGCAACACTCAAGGTGTTTTTGACAAGGGAACATTACATAACATGATAAAAAAATATCAATCTCACATAATACTGTCCCTTTTAAAAAGCATTTAAAAAAATAATTTGAATTATTCTATGGTTGTTGAACTGTAAGCCTAAAAAAAAAGTGATACTGTGTAAATTTAGTAGGTTGAATTATTTTGTTGATATGCATTTCTTTAATTGTACATCTTGGATTTATGGATGTTGTGAACACTCACCGGAAGCTGTAGGTGCTCATGGTGTCAGTGACAGACTGACGGCCATCTTGGCTGCTGTAGGGAGAGCCGCCCCTACGAGAGCGAATGCCCTCTCCGACGTCCTTTGAGCAAACAGAGCCGACGCTGGACACAGAGTCACTGCAGGGGGGGGAAGACACCTTAACACACGGGCTGACCGTTTGCTTCTGCAGCCAGCAGCAGCAGCAGCAGCAGCAGCGAGGCTCATGCAAGCACCTTATGAACATGGTAGCTCAATAACGGCTGGTTTCACCACAAGCCAGGTTGGATTTACAGCTACAGCTGCACTACATTTATGAATTTAATTGAAAGCATGAATTAAAACAATCTCATCTCGGATCATGTTCTGGTTGCACAAAGCTATTTAAGAATTTGCCCACCTTACAGATTCTTTCTGCCACACTTTTGTTTCAAGATCACTAAACCAAGACGACCCGAGTTGGTACAAATCACAACTCGTTTCATTCAGACGTTACTGTACTGACAGCAGCGTGGCCTTATGGGAAAACGTAATTTGCCCCTGAACCGAAGAATTTATATTTTAGAATGTCATTGTGCATGAATAAAGAACATCCAAATTTTAAAAAAAGTAACTCTCAAAGAAACCTAACTGTGGTGTTAAGAATAAATAAATAAATAAATAATATGTCACATTGGGGGGTTTAGGTCCAGTCTTCTTTGCAGATTTATTTTTAAGAGTTTCAGACACGTTGGACAAGGTCATGTCACCAATAGGATTTAAGTCCAAGCTTTGACTAGATCAAGACTTTCAATATGTTGTTTTCCTTTTTCTTTTCTTTATTTTTGGGTGAGGGGCAGGTTAGAAGGACTTTTGTGGATGTTTGCTCAGTCAATTTCATATTGTGGAGACATAAACTCTGACCTTTTCTGAGGCAGCTGAGGACTCAGTGGTGCTTCAGATGCTCTTGGTTTTTTTGTGACCTGCTGGATGTGTTGCAGGTTACTCCCAGCACCCTGGAAATGATCTGGGTCCTTTGTAGGAGTGAATAATAACTCACTGACATTATGGTATGCAAGAGTCTCAAAGCTTTAGACATGACTTTGATATTATTGAATTTCTTTAGTTGAAGGTGTGAACTCTCACCTACCTCACAGGCTTTATCAAGTCGTTCCCTGATTCTATCGGTCTGATATTCGAAAGCCTTTTTCTTTAAAAAACAATGAAATCATTGAAAACTGCCTTTTGCATCTACTAGTGTTATCTGTGTCTCACATTAGCTTGTCTGATGGTCTGAAACACCGAAGTCCAACATAAACAGAAGAAGTCGGTAAGGAGGCAAATGCTTCACAGCTACATTGTTTCATGTTGATCTTGAAATGTCCACCAGCAGCATATCATAATTTAAACATGACGTATAATTTACGGCTATCATAAACATTTTTACAGCTGTGGCACTACAGCAGCACATGCAGTTGTTTTAGTCGACTTTGCTTGAAGGATAATTCTTTGTACTTGGACTTGATTTACAAAGTTCACTATTTGCATTGGTAAGACAGTTGTGCTCACCAATGTCATGTAACAGGAGCAGATCACACACACAATGAGCTAAAGAGATTTGTTATTTGTAACTTAAAAATGGAAAGTGAAACTTATTTGCCATTGAAAAATGGCAAAAAGACCAAAAAGAAAAATGGTTCATTACTGTACAGAAGATTTTCTAGCGGCACTCTTAAAAAAAAAAAGAAAAAGAAAACGGGCATCTTAAGCACACGGCTTGTAAAGATCACTGCACTAAGTCTGTAAGCGGCCAGTAGAAACCAAAGAAGAAAAAGTTTGCTCTAAACGGTGTGTGCTGAGTATCTAGGTTTTCTCTATCAGTCAAACACGTTTTGTCTGGAGGCTGCAGCAGATCTCTATCTGTGACCTGGTTAGCATCCTGGTACCCGGACCATATGAACATTTATAATGGTTAAAGTACTACATTTACGAAGTAGGGTGACAACTTTTTGTCTTTTGACTAAAAGTATTCTAATTGAAATATTTAAAAGCTGAATTCCTACTGAGTCGCAGCAAAACAGCTAACATGCTAATGTTAGCCTAGCACTTCACATTAAAGCCTTGAAAAAGTTGTCAGCAAGAGGAAAATATAACTTTATAAAAAGAATAAATGGATGCATGGAGTCTGATAGGTGTTTAGAAACAAAAGCCTCTAGAAGAATATTCCATTGGTAGAAAATATATGTAAAAAAAAAAATAAAGCAGTCGAGGAACAACAGTGGTGGGAGTGAATTAGATGCTTGTTTTACTGGATTTAAAGCTCTTATTTTTTATTTAAAAACCTGCTAAGTAAACTGCAGATATAATTTTTGGGAAACAAGAACTTCCCCGGTTCTTAGTAAAACCGGATAAGCATGTTCAGTATGCGTACTGGACAGTAAAAAAAGAAGAAAGTATCGACTTAATTATAATACTAATCAATTAAATGGATAAAATGATGCAGCAGATTCAACTTAAATACAATAGTTGTGACTCAACATGTTCGTCTTGGAGTATACAAACCTAAACCCAAACAGGCTTAGGTCAGTTTGAGCTCAACCGTCAGGTAGTGTTTGATATTACCATTTCAACAAATGTGAACAAATGAGTTTGGATTTTGATTTCAGGAGCAGTAGATCAGAATACTGAATCTGAAGCTCCAGCTTTGGTGAGGGCAATGTTATCATCAGTGCTGGAACTTCTACCCAAGACAAACTGGAAAATCAAGAATTATCCCAAAATAGGCTATATTCTTTTTCCAAAGATATAACCAATTCCAAAACCACTCTCTATGGTGAAACGTTATGAAGTCGCATGAACAAACCCTGGAAGCGCAGCCGCACACTACCACCTCAAACACACTCATGGGTTCCTTACAGGTCTTTTTTTCGAGTGAAGGACTCCACTGCAGTTTGAACGCTGGATTTAGAAGCACAGTGGTTAAACACATGGACGGGTTGATCTAATCAGAGAGGTTCCCCCCATGCCTTGAGTCCAACTACCTTTCGGTCTCGCTTTCATCACTCGATTCCACTTCCTCCAGAGCGGCCTGCAGATCGACGATGCGGCGGATCGATGTCTCCAGGTCGGCCTGTAACGTCTGTCGCACGGCGGAGAGCTCCTCCACCTGCATTTCCTGTAAGCAAATCAGATTAGAGGATGTTTGAAGACGTGGGGGGGGTAAAGTGACACTCCCCCTTGGGTTGACCTTGAACCGCTCACCGCCTGCTCTTACCCGCACAGACCCTGGGCTTCCAATCTGCCACAGCGATTACTTTCAGCAGAGCTCTCATAACCTCATCAGTCAAAGCCCTGAATGTCCGTTTTCTCAAACACACACACATAATCCTAACTGTGCTCTGCCTGGTTTATCTAAAAAAATGTTACACACTCTGCCTGACACTGGGAAAACAAGTGTGATTGATTAATTCATCTTCCTTTTTTTTCCTCTTCCATTTTGTTCCTCTCTCATTCCGTCTCACACACACACACACACACACACACACCCACGCACGCAAACATGAGACCCTTCACATGGGCAAAAGCCTCAAAGCTTTCAAAGTTATTGGCTTTGTTGGCTTTGAGGAGATGGGTGTGGGCGCAGCCGGTTGTCATAGAGACACACGAGCGCGTGTGCGTGCAGGCGTGTGTGTGTGTGTGTGTGTGCGTCCGTAACCTTGAAGAGACAATGAGAGTTAATCACAGTCGCAGAGAGAGAAAGCAGGATGACGCCGAAGAACGGCGCTGGGTAAGTAGGAGGAGGATGAACGCATATGGATGTTTATTCATGAAACGTGTGTGTGCCGGCGTGTGTATGTTTGAGCGCAAGGCCAGTTGGTAGGTTCTTAAAGGGCAACTCCGTGCATCTGAATAGCTTTGAGCTAATAACTGAATAATTGTGGTTCCTTCAGAGGTCACGAAGGAATCTGCTGACAGTGAGAAGCAGAAGCTGAGGAGAGCTGGCGTTCTCGGAGAAAAACAGAGTCGTGTTATTTTGGCAGCAAAATGTTAGGTAGGCTGCAGGCCAGTCCGGCAAACGCCATCCTCCTCTCTGACTGTAGTGATGCGCAAAGTTGAGTTTTCACACATTCTGGAGATGGATTAGAAAGACTGAACATCTCAGTAGCATAAGAAGCAGAAATAAGCAGTTTGTTTCAATTGTTCTGCCAACGCAAAACTGAATTATTTCTCCAAAGCGCTTTTTAAAAGCCGTGTGTATTATAGTAGGCTACGTTCACACAGCAAGCAAATGTGACCCAATTCCACAGTTTTTTGCCCAAATGTAAACTACGTCTGACTTTTCCACAGCTTTAGGTCAGAATGGTCCAATTTAAGAAAATCTGACTTGTGCCACTTCCATGCTACAAAGTCAGAGACAAATCTAAATGTTTTCAAAGCGTCTCGTCACATTTTAGCAGAATTAAGACGTCATAATTACGCAGCAGAAGAAGTCACACGCGGAAACATCTGGACGTAAACGATGGCTAAAACTAATAATTATAAAAATTCTGAACTTAAGAGAGAAACCTGTGTCAGTGAAGGGCTTCACATCACAACCCTAACACTCTTGGCTCTGACTGCCCGTTGCCATCAGTTGTGTTTTTTTTTCCATTAGCTTCCTTCATCTTGTTATGATGTGACAATGTTGTCGGCTCCCATTGCTGAGTAACCTTAAAAACTTCTATGTATTAAATTAGTACTAATATTAATTAGAGGGTGAGTTTAAAGCCAGCCCCACTTTACTCTGATACCCCGGTATAAAATTCCAGCACAACCATCAGCCACCATCAGAGTCATAACAGAACAACAGTTCAATGAATCTGAACCGAAATATGACACAAAAAGCAGGAAAGGCTTCATGTTCCTCAGCTGAGGGTTGGAACCGACCAAGAGCCTCTGGGCAACACTAAAGATTAAAAATATTTTAATAAATTGCAAAATTGATCCAGTGAGAACTTCTGCAGGGGGATTTGATACGGTCAAGCTAACAGAAAGTCACCGGCATGTACATCTCTACGTGTTTAGGTTTAGGAGTCAGAATGACAGGACGCCTTCAGAGTTATCTTGTGCTTCAAAGGAAAACAAGTTTGGTGCATTTATGGCCGTGCTTGTTTACGCACACATCTTAAAATGTCGCAGGGAATCTTCCCCAGTGACACTACAAGACTGATATACTTGAAACGGAGTAAAAAGGAAGCGCTCGAGTGACTTCATAGACACTCTGTGCAATCAGTGCAGCTATGATCACGCTCTCAGTAATGACAATTATGTTTTCCAAATGTCCCAGATAATAGAGCAGCTGCTGTTTTTGTTAATGAGAACAGCGGAGCTGCCGCTGCCTCCGAGGTGTGCTTCACTTGCAGTCATCGCCTGGAGGAAGCGCGTCCTGCCAGGCTGCCTGTAACGGCTTTACCTCACAGCCCGGATGGAGTGCTGTCGGGTCGGGGCTCAGGTTTTCAGCAGCTCATGTGCTGCCCGGGGTTTCACTGATCAGTCCAGACGGTCCGGGTCCTCTGGGAGGAAATCAGGTCTGAAAATCCTCCAGGGCTGAAGATGATGCGGGATTAAAAGACAAGCTAGAAAACAGTCAGGATTTTGATCTCTGCATCTGTTTCACTTGAATTCAGTATGATCAAAATGTTAGGTTGGGGTAGGTGAGAGTTTGTTTAACAGTGCTTGTAATAACTACAATGGGAATTAAATATTCATGTTTAACCTCCGGAGAGGAGATATGCAGACAAATCTTTTACCATAATACAAGCTAGTGCCTAATCCCACTCCTTGTTCTGCAGCAGTAATCGTTTTTGATACAGGCAATGTGGCTCTCTGCCTGGGGCGGCATGCCTGGGGCGGCCCATGATGCTAAAAAAGAAACCAGTCAGTTTGGGTGTGAAAGGGATTTCTGTTGGTATTATGGATCTGCATGTTCAGACAACAGGAATGGTTGCCATGCAAATGTTTCCGGTGACCCAGAATGCACTACTGGTAAAACAAAAAACGTTTCTTTTACCCTAGTCATGGTGGTATGATGACAACCACCATGAGGTTAAGTGTCATAAGATAATATGATGATAAGATTGTCTCTGTGCTGCAGACATCAGGAAGCTTGCTCCTCTTCTCTCTGCTGTTGATTTGTTATTATTAGGAGATTCCAGCTGGTGAATCAATGAAAGTTCCTTTATTATTGTTTGTTTTTATGCCGTTGAGGTTTTGCTTTATTACCCCTTTCCACAACCTTTGCATTAGATCCACTAGAGCAAAGGTTGAACTGAATTTGTGTTTGCATGGTTGCACTGACAAACAATGTGCTTTCTTCTTTGGAGTTTTATGTTAATTAAAGCTGCGCTGTCTGGACACTGACAGTGTTTTTGGATGTTTATTGGGGAAAGGTTGAGATGACGCCGTGAATCTGGTATAGATGACCCTTTGCTTACACTTCTCTAGTTCCCAGCTCAGTTAGAAAACAGCAACCATCTCCACTGAACCAAATGATCATGCGACACATGATCGCATGTGTTGCATGACACATGCTGTTCCACAGAACAGTCTTGCGTTCTGTGGATGTGAGCTTTGACACCTGCAGAGCTCTTCATCCTGCAGCGTAAACTCAAACGGTGCACTTCATGGGCATAATCCAAACTTTCCAAATTCTCGAAACTGAGACCTAGAGTCAAAAAGTGTCAGAGACTCCGGTCTGGATCGCAACAAACGTGTCACGGTTCAACTAAAGAGTGTCTTTCTGTAAGCAGCTGCTTCACATTGAGTCCGAGTCAGTCTGTGGTCTAACATGTTGCAATGGATTTTTCCCAAAGGAGTATTTAGTGTGGATTAAGCAGCAACTATCCAAACGTGGAAAGATGATTCTCCGTATCAGTCAGAGTGAAGCAGTGTGTGTGACGTGTTCAGGTCTCTGTGTGTGTTTGTCAAACAACACCAGGACCGACGCAGTGGGTCCTGAGCTTGAAGTGTGAGTTCAAGTCTCATCAACATGCACAGAGCAGCTCACATATTATCATGACATGCTTCCTCTGGATGAAGTTGAAGACTCACACTTCTTTGAATTTGAATTTTGAATAAAACACTTGAATAAGTAGGTTCGTGTTGCTTTTTAAGATATCACGGCCCTTGCTTTAGAAAGTCTTGTTGAGGTTTTCATGTCAGAAATCCAGTTCAGATGCTGAGTGATGAAGAAATAAATGGGTTTGCAATTTAAACTAATAAGTCTCTAAACGATCCTCTGTTGTAGAGTTTCTGATTCTGCATTTGTCTTATTTCTACAGACTTTAGAAGTGAAAGAAAAGTATTTGTCAGTGTTTTCATGACCACCAGGCTGACTTTGTTTCAAACAGCAGTGTGTGTTTGAAAAGGCCCTGATATGAATATTCATAAGCTGCACTGTAAACAGTGTCGTTTTAAGCAGGCTTTATAAACATCATCAGAAGCAGCTCTGAGAGACACACTGACCTCCGTTTTATAAAAACAAATCAGCCTGTAGATAAGCTGTTACTGAAGCTGAATGTTTAGATTGTGTTGCTATCTAAGCTCAGCAGATAAAGACTCATTCAGAACTTTAAACACTGAGTTCTAGGATTGTCAGAACACTAAAATTCTAAATCAGCACCAATACTAAGAAGAATAATCAATATCATTTTGGATCTGCCCAGGCATGAATGTTATCAACACATCCAAATTACATCCTATGTTGGTAAAATGGCCTGTTATGTTTTTCAGAAAAAGGAGTAGAAACTGAAAGTATGTCAACAGAACATCCGAAGAGTACCACATTAGTTATCTTATATTGAATTTTTTGACCTCAACCACATAACTTCAGCAACATCCTCCATTAAGATGATCCAAAACAGTAAATCGATTGTTTAAAAAACAGGGGTTAAAGGTCATATAGACTTTGAAACTGATCAAGATGTACAAAAGCTAGTCTGATCTCTAGTTACCAGCTTCATGTGTCTGATGACTAGTCACCAGCTCCTCTAGTCACCAGCTCCACTAGTAATGAGCTCCACTCATTACTAGTGAGTGGAGTAATGAGCTCCACTAGTCACCAGCTCTACTAGTCACCAGCTCCTCTAGTCATAAGCTTCACTAGTCACCAGCTCCACTAGTTACCAGCTCTACTAGTCACCAGCTGACTAGTAGAGCTGGTGCTGATGACCAGCTCCTCTAGTCATCAGCTCCACTAGTCACCAGCTCCTCTAGTCACCAGCTCCACTAGTCACCAGCTCCTCTAGTCACCAGCTCCTCTAGTTACCAGCTCCACTAGTCACCAGCTCCACTAGTCACCAGCTCCACTAGTTACCAGCTCCTCTAGTCACCAGCTCCACTAGTTACCAGCTCCTCTAGTTACCAGCTCCTCTAGTCACCAGCTCCACTAGTCACCAGCTCCTCTAGTCACCAGCTCCTCTAGTTACCAGCTCCACTANAGTCACCAGCTCCACTAGTCACCAGCTCTACTAGTCACCAGCTCCTCTAGTTACCAGCTCCTCTAGTTACCAGCTCCTCTAGTCACCAGCTCCACTAGTCACCAGCTCCTCTAGTTACCAGCTCCACTAGTCACCAGCTCCACTAGTCACCAGCTCCACTAGTTAACAGCTCCTCTAGTCACCAGCTCCACTAGTCACCAGCTCCACTAGTCACCAGCTCTACTAGTCACCAGCTCCTCTAGTTACCAGCTCCTCTAGTTACCAGCTCCACTAGTTACCAGCTCCACTAGTAATGAGCTCCACTAGTCACCAGCTCCTCTAGTTACCAGCTCCTCTAGTTACCAGCTCCACTAGTTACCAGCTCCTCTAGTTACCAGCTCCTCTAGTCACCAGCTCTACTAGTCACCAGCTCCTCTAGTTACCAGCTCCTCTAGTTACCAGCTCCACTAGTTACCAGCTCCTCTAGTCACCAGCTCCACTAGTTACCAGCTCCACTAGTTACCAGCTCCATGCGCCGCCGGCTGCTGTCCTGCTCCCTCTGGCTCAGCTCGTCCATCTCCAGCCTCATCTCCTGCAGCCTCTGCTGGTAGTATCGGGCGTGTTCCTTCTCTCGAGCCTCAGCCTGGGCGCTCTGCTCCAGCTCCTCTCCCAGGCGAACCACACTGTCCCTCAAACGCAACACCAGGACCTGCAAATTAGACAAAATTAGGGTCTGAAACCGGGCATAGACTAACTACGGCATCAGACACGGTGATAATTAACGTGTTGGAGTTGGAAAAGCTTCTTCTGATCTCACCTCAAACCTCTTGACTTGCCCCTTCTGAAACTCCAATTTGTTTTCCAGGTCACACACACGGGCCTCCTGTTTGCTGACTATGCTGCGCCCCACAGTGGACGACTCCAGGAACTGCACCCGGGACACGCACTGCTGAAGCTGCAGGTGGAAGACGTGGAAAGGCCGGGGTGAGATGAACACATTTAAATTCAACACGACCCATGAGAAGCGGCGCTCCACCTGCTGCTCGCCGTTACATTAAGGAGCGCAAGGACGTTAAATGACCCAGAAAGTTATTACAATCTCATCTGCAGAACTCCCAGCAGCACAATGACTTCATAAAGCTCTTAGTGTTGAGTTTATTTTCTGCTCGTCAAACACATATCACCTCCTCTTGGAGCGAGCGTCTCTGTTTCTTCACCTCCTCCAGCTCAGCTTGCAGCTCTCTGATCTGAGAGATGTCACTGGAGGACTGAAGGGGACAAAGTGGGACTGAGACCTTTTGTTTTTCTATTCAGTTTAGAAATAATCCGATAGGTGAAAATAATAATAATAATAATAATACTTGTGCAATAAGAGCTTTGTGTTTCTTCATCAGCTCGTTGAGGTCTTCCTGGTCTTCCTCCAGCCTCTTCAGCAGATCCACCTTCTCATGCTGCAGCAGCGCCAACTGTTCATCCACCTGAACTCACATAGTCATAGAAATACAATAAAACAGATATTTGGACTTTAGCTTTTTTTTCTAAGAAAAAATAAATAAATAAATCAAGAGAAAATATCTTTAATATAGTTTATCATTTTAAAAAAACAGTAAAATTCTTGTGTAATCTTCACTCATGGTTACTTTATGATTTAATAAAGCTCAGGTTGAAAATGTATATCATATTGTCATCATATTGTTCATCAATATTGTTATCATATTGTTTTGATCTTTTTTGGAAAAATATTCAGGAATGATGCTCCTGCTAATGCTAAAAGCTAAAAGTTTAGCTTCTACAAATATTGCTATTTGTTTTCTGTATTCGTTCCGTTTTAGTTTTTCATTTGTTTCATTTCTGAGTGGAATGCATTTCTGAATTGTAAAAAAAAAAAAAACTAATAAAAAACCTGCCACTTTGAGTTAGTGGAGATTTTCGGCCCAGATGATTCAGTTAAAAATCTTGTTGTAGAACCGGGCCGGTAGAAGGATTTGACTGAAGAATATATGAAATGGAGTTAATATCCATAAAAGTCTAGAGGAACTATCACAGATGCCAGTTTGCTCTGGCTGACTGAGGATGGTTGAGTTGATGCAGTCACTGACCACACTCTTCTGCCTGCAGATATTCTCCAGTTCCAGCTGGGCGTTCTCCAGCTCCATGGCGACAGCTTTCTGCGTGTTCTCCGCCTCCAGCCGCCTCGCCTCGCTCTCCTCCAGCTGAACGGAAACATGGAGGGTGAACACGGAGCGCCCCGCTGACTCCCACCGGAGCTGGGCCGAACGGCGCCACTCACCTGGCAGTGCAGGCGTTCGATCTGGTCTTTGCTGCCGTTGGGACGGTTCTGGCCTGAGCTGTCCAGGGTGGCGAGGAGCAGCTGGGCGTCGGCCAGCAGGGCGTGGGTCCTCTTCAGGTCTCTCCTCAGCTTCCTCTCCACGTCAAAGTCTCTGTGTCCCACCTGCAACGTGACACCGCTTAGATTCTTTAAAGACAGAAAACGGGACGAGGGTTTGGTTGGCACCGTGTCTTTATCACACAAAACACTTTCGACAACAAATGAATGCGATTGCCGGGTTTTAAAAAAAAATCACATCATCTCTGAACTAGCTGGTCTGTCGGTGTTCCACAGGGAACTATCCTCGGATCCTTTTTCTAATCTTTTATCTTAAATGGAAGTGTGAGACACAGCTGGTTGTTCAAGAATATCAGGATTTTGTTGTTGTAAAGTAGCCAAAGAGTTTTAGGCTCAAGAGAAAAAAAAGCTTGTGATGGTGTCTGGTCACAGAGCTTAAATTTGAAAGATTAAACAAATCACAGGTCAATAGAAGCTGCTAATATAAACTTTATAAATCTTTCATAATCTATTTTATGTTTAACCTCCTGATGGCATGCTTCATTCAAATCACAATGATCATTGAACACATAAAAAGTAAAGAACGTGTTTTCACAGCAGTTTTTAATATTGTGCCTTAGACTTTTTCTTACCAAATGTCCTGAGAAGTCCTGCTTTTCTTCCCCAGCAGCAACATTTGAATGCCTATTAGACCCAGACTGCAGATGACTGCAGATGACTGCAGAGGACCTGATCCTGAACGCGTTGCCAGTTTGGCCACACACCAGGTCCTGCTCTAATTCCAGCCTTGGTGTGAATGAGTGTTAAATCAGCTCTACGATGCATTTGTTTGTTTCATGGTGGTTGGACTGCAGAAGCAACACGTCCAGGCTCCATGAGAGCATTAACCTGCTATGAGAGTGATTTACGATGGAGCGCCGGCAGGAAGTGGGCCGCCGACAGACACACGGCCGGAACATTTGGCTTCCTGAGAAGTTTTGAAGTTCAGTTATTTAAATTAGAATGATTATCCAGGTAACAAATGAAGCAATAAATTAACCTTGATGTTCAGCCCTAATTTAGTACCCATATGGCCATAGAGAGAGTTTTTATAGCTGCAAACACTGAAGGACCTAAACCTCTTGCAGGCTGCTCTGTCCCTTCACTTCATCTCCAGTAAATACATTAAGCAATATATGCCTATATATAGTATTTATATTTTCCAGTATAAGCATAGAGTACATATTTATAAATATACAAAATGTACTGCAATCACGACCAAAAAGGGCACTATATATTTAGATTTTTAGAATTTCAATTATATGTTGTACATATACTAAATTATATATTGATGATGCATGTATTACACAATATAATACAGTCATGAAAAAAATTGAAATATATTGCCAAACATATTTGTACATATATTACCAATACATTTTACTATATGAATCATAATACATGATGGTGAATGTTTATAAACATAAAAACACATTTATTTAGCTATACACAAACAGATACATTATATTCATGTTTAATATTTTACAATAAGGGTTCATGGAAAGCGGCAAACATTTCAAAATGTTACATGAATAATGTAACATATTGTAATGAGCATATTAGACGTTAAAAAGTTTATTCCACTTCAAAACTCAAAGCTTTAAATCAATATGAAGGAATTACTGACTGGAAATGCATTTGTAAGTGAATTGTCTCATTTCAAGTGATTCGAGATATTTACATTAGAAGCTAGATAAAAAATATTTGGTGAGATTTAATGTTTTCTATCTGGTGACAGGATAAAGACTCTGGGAGAAACTTTTCCTTTCTCTTGTAGGTGTGTTTAGGAGGGAGCTCACCTGCTCACACAACGTCGCTATGAGTCCCTCCAAGTCGTGCTTCTCGTGAATCACCATCTGCTTCTCCTCATACTCCTGCTCCAACTGCATCTCCAGCTGCTTCAGCTGCACAAACACACACACACACACACCCGCATACACACGCAAACACACACCATTTCAGTCCAGGACAGCAGAGCGGTCAGTGTGTTCATTTCAACCTCTGGAGTTCTACTAGGAAGGTGTGCTAGGGAATGTTCTTCTTTCTAACTACTGCTCCAACCACTACAAACCCTGGCTTTCTAACCAAATGGGCAGATAGAGGTTTAAAGCAGAGTGGCAAAAGCAAAAGAGGCGGATTAGCAGCGCTAGCCAACAGCTAGTTATGTCATTCAGGATATCATCTCAGAAATTGAGCTGTTAGCATGTCATGACGGTCAGACTGTCTGTCTTCAGTCAGAGGCTTATTCAGATTTGTTGCAAGACTGACTGCTGCTGGAGGTCCTTCCATCACCCACAACGACTCTCTGAAGGAACTTGGATGACATGAGTTATGTCAACATTTTGCTTCTTTTTTTTGATAAAGTATTTTTGAATTGAATTCCTAAATAAAATGTTTTTCACTAGGAGCAGCTGTCAGGAGTTTAGAGTATTAACAACCAATATAAAACGTGTTATATATTTTATTGAGTCCTGAGCAGACACTGGAGCAAACATGTGTTCATCATGTAAATCTGCCTCCCCTGTCGGACCCACCCGTCTCTGAGAGGACTTATGGACGTCCTCCAACTCTTCTTCTTTGTCCTCCAGCTCCTTCTGATGCATCTGCTTCATCCTCTCCACCTCTATCTCGAACCGCATGTGGATCTGTTGGGTGAGAGGTGCAGATGAGCCGCAGCGGCCAGCGGACAGGTTTGTGCCAGCCCTCCGCCGCGCGCCCCGTCCACCTGCTGCTGTTGCTGGATCTGGGCGGACAGTTTGCTCGTCTCCTCGGCTCTCTCGCTGGCCTGGCTCTCCAGGAGGCGGATCTGTTTCTTCATGTCAGGCACCGAGTCCGAGGCCAAGTCGACCGGCAGGCTGAGGTCTCTGATCTGAGCGCACAGCTCCTCCTTCTGCTTCTGCAGACGACTCATCTCAGCCTCGGTCTCCTGCACACAATCACACACACACGCGCGCACGCACACACACACAATAACCATGAAGACAAACAGAGAAAACGTGGAGGCTGATGTCACTGCGACTGACCTGCTGAAATAAATCAGGAAACTATCCAATGACTTCAAATTAAAAGTCTGAGGTAGCATCACTAGGCCGGTCACAATAACAAATTCTACTGACTGATAAAATATCACAGATGTTGTTGTGATAAATGATAATATTGTTGTTGTTTTTTAGAGTATTTACAAGTGAAGTAATGGTATGCAAGAATTCTTAAAGATCAATAAAAGATCAATAATGAAAATGGAACACATCTTCCAATATCCTAAATAAATAAATAAACAAAACAACAGAAACAACAAATAAAATGAATCATGAAGTCTCTGTAAACACAATGAGACCAAACATCAGACTGAAAACTTTTGTCGTCCAGTTTTTGGTAGAAAGAGAGAAAAGGGAAAAATCATGCAAATGGAAATTGTTTCGCTTGTTTTAATTTTTCATACATTACATTGATGTGTTGCTTACTGCGTCAGGCCTAAGTACTGGTTTCTATAAAAACAAATTCAATTTATTTTCAAAGAGAGCCATGAACCAAACACTGACGTTCCTTTATGAAACACAAACACACCTGCAGGCTGCGGCGCAGGCTGAACACTTCAGAACCCAGAGCTGAATTCTCCCGCAAGGCTTTGTCCTTCTGCTCTCTCTCACTGCTGGCCTCTTCCAGAGCCTGGGCCAGCTCACTGTCGAACCTGCAGCAACACACACACACACACACACCCCCACACACACACCCGCACACCCCCACACACACACACACACACCCCCACACGCCCGCAGACCACACACACACAGAAAGCACACAAACACGCACAAGTTTGTTGGCTGTGAAGAAAAGTCTTATTACAGTAGTGAAAATGAAGATATTTCAAAAACAGGATGTCATTAGAGAGAATATTAACAGGTATTATGTGTTCATTAAACAGCCAGAGCTGAAGTGGAGGATCAGTGAAGCAGTAAGGTGGTGTGTGTCTGAAGGGAAGGTGAACCTTCTCTGTTTGCGCTCCAGTTCGTGCATGCGACTCTGCAGAGCATCGCTGAGTACTCTGGCATCCTGGAGGTCAGAGGTCACCCTGCGACAGTGGCGTTTCAGCTCCGACGCGCTCCTCCGAGATTGCTCCAGCTGGGCCTGCAGGGTTGCCACCTACACACACACACACACACGCACACCCACACACACAGATGGTGTTACCTTGAGACATTCCTGTCTCAAGGTAACACTCCCGGCGCTGCCGTGCACGTCGGCGCGTCCCGCCTCACCTTGGTGTCGAGCTGCTGTCTGCTCTGCCTCTCCGTCTCCAGCTTCTCCTCCGTCTGCTTCAGGCGTCTGCGGACGAACTCCACCTCGGTCTGGCAGCACTCCAGCTGCATGGCCAGCTCGCCCTCTGAATGACAGGACACTCGGTTTGTCTGAGTCTCAGTTCGTTGAAACTTTGTCCCCGTCAGGCGTTCCCGAGGTCAGGTCATGACGCTTTTCTTGAGGAAGTTTTAGTATTAAATACTCTGATCCACAGGAACACAGCGCCTCATAAAAGCTATTTAAAACAAGGGCAGTCGAGCTGGAGGATATGACTGAAAAACATTTCATGATATAAGAGTTTCATATCAGTCGAGGTGAATAATTACTGTTTTAGTGATTTTTTGCTTGTTTTAAATATCTAGTGACATGACCTTTCTTGTTTTATCCAGTTTTCACTTCATGTCCTTTATTTTTAAGAAGTTATGTGACAACACCATAAAGGGGCAGTATTATGTATTTTCCATCCATAGTAACATTTCATAGCACAATCAAGTAACTAGGTTACCTTCATTTGTTATAAAAATGCTCTTTATGTCAACGACTTAAAAGAAATTTGAGTTTGTAATTTGATGCCTTGAAATTGGGCCTCTGTCTCTTTAAAGACTGCTGCTCTTTCTATAATGAGCTGAGCTGATGTGCAGTTCCACCCGGTGTTTGCTAATTGCTGCTGGCTAGTCTGAAGGAACTGAGTGGAGGACGGCTGCTCTGTGATGAGGAAGCTCTGAGGAGGAGCTTCACCTTGAAGGTTTTCTCACTTTGTCACGTTTGATCATTCAGCAGCCAAACCTCAGTGTGTTTTTGCTTTTTGTCTTGCCAGCAGACTTTCCTCTCATACCTGTTGCAGCTCCTCTCTGACTTGCAGCAACTTGAGCTTTCTGCTTCTCCTCCTCCAGCTGCTTCTCCAGGGTTTCCATAGTAACCTTACACTGGTCCAGCCGAGCCTTCAGAAGACACAAATTAAACAAACAACAACAAACAAAAGGACGCAATCGCTCAGATTTTTATATTCGAATCGTTAAATTACAATAGACAGCAGTCATCATGCTAAAAGTGTCAGGTGACTTAGTTGGCCGGCTTACCAGCAGGTCCTTGTTCTCCCGGCTGAGTCGAAGCCTCTCTGCCCTCTCCACATCCAGAGCCTGACCCACTGCATCGCCTCGGAAACGCTCATCGCTTAGCTCCGATGTCACAGCGGTAACCTGCACATATAGATCACATTAATAGCAGTGTGTGTGTGTGTGTGCGTGTGTGTGCGTGGGCGTGCGTGTGTGTGTGTGTGTGTTGCAGCTCTAACCTTGGTCTCCAGGCCATCTGCAGTCTGCCTCAGCTCATTCCTCTCCTTCTCAGACTTCTCCAGGCGGCGCCTCAGAGCCGATACCTCGTCCTTTCAGAAAACGAAAGAGAAGCTTTTTACTGAGACACAAACATCCTTTCAGGCGCATCACAAACATTTGCTGGATGAATTGCTGTTGTTTTTTGTTTTTTTTCTTGTTTTCCATCACTGAGATCAGCTGGTGTTGGATGTGTCTGTCAGGTGAGGCGGATGCTGCTGCAGCTCATTGCTGCTCCGTCTGTTTTTACTGTCACTTTAAGGTACAATGGCTATGTCTCTTTTAAAAAAAACATGACATTTTTCTAAATGAATTATCAGATCCCTAAGATGTATCATTACAACCCACTGGGGGCAGCACTTTCAAATTTTAACTGTTCGGCCAAAGTGACCGGCGTTATATTTTGAGGTAAGTGGGAGAAGCTTTCAAGCCTGAGAACAACGTCAGAACTGTACTTGGTGATGGCAGCATCATGCTGTGGGTGACTGGTACACTTTACATATCAGATGATACAATGAGGAAAGAACAATATGTGGAAATAGTGAAGTAAAAACTTCAAGACATGATGCAGGAAGTTAAAGCTGGATGTTCCAAATGGACGATGATCCTAAACCTGCTGATTAATTAGTTTTAATGTGCCTTAAAGCTACTCAACACCCAGGCTGCCTAGAAAACAATGACAAAGGGCCAGCAGAAATGTAGCTGGTTGGTTAAAAGTTTGGTAAGTGAGGAAACAGAAACACAAGTTTACATCCCGTTTATCTGATGAGAAAGTGGACAGAAGCAGAGAGTCTCAGTCACATTCTGTGTGTGATTTATTTCACCTGCAGGGAGGCTCTGCAGGAGATCTGGACATAAACACGAACATAAAACCAATTCTTTAAAAGGAAGTGACCTGAAGGAGGTCCATATGAATGTCTGCACCTCCTTGGCTCTCAGCCTTTCGTTGTCCATGTTCACATCGAGCAGAGGGCGCAGCCTGCAGAAAAGTTTCCACCAGCTCCACTCGGCTACGGCCTTCAGAACCCGCAGGTTCCTCTGCAGACACCTCACCGCCATCTGCTGCACCTGGAAATAAAAACACACACAGACGCACAGGCGGAAACAGCAATGTAAAAAGTCTGAGTTAAAACCACATCTGAGCTCATATAATAAACTCATCTCTTTATAGCAGGAAGTGCATGAATATTCTGGAGGCCAACTGAAACTCTGGAACTGCATGAAGAGGTTCAGAGTTTTAATTCAAAGATGATTTCAAAATCTTCTATCAATTCATGAAATCTCAGATGTTTTTGACACTGATACTAATCACTTATGTAGCCAACTTAAGAGCTCTTTATTTATGTTGGAACCAATTTTAACTTCTATTTAAATGGCATTTATTGCCTAAAAACACCTGCATATTTTGTAAAAAAAAAAAAAAAAAAGAAAAAAAAAGTATTTCTAAATATAGATCAGAGGGAACTTTCAAACAATCTTGATGGAGGGAAAATACATACTTGAATATATTCAACAGTCTAAGCTGTACTTTCTTAACTGGTTCACTCAGAAAAACGTTGCTACGGCAACAGAATAAAACAATTAATAGAGCTGGATGTGCACATTTTATATATCTGAGGTGTTTAACAAGAGAGCAGATGAGATGAAGTTTTTATGGTCTGTAACTAAATGCTTTTAGTTTTAAAACCTCAAGAATGAACATGTAAAAGTGTTTTAAAGATTAACCACAACAAATCCAGACTATATCATCACTGTCATATTCTTTCTAATCTCATATCAGATAATATTCTCTCTAATAAGTATAATTTTTTTTTTTTACATTTTGAAAATCTGATATATTATGCACAGATTTGTTGAGTTGATAAAACTCCCCATGACATTCCTGCTGCACCTGAAGAACCACTTTTGAGATCAGGTAACATGACTACAGGGCGCCCTCTAGAGGTGAGTGGAACATCTCAAAAGCCAGGTCTGTTTTTACTAAACTGCCTTCTCTTTTATTGTTTTGAGTCATTCAAACAGCTTGAGATGATAACATGTTCTAGGTATAAAATGTCTGCACATTGGGCAAAATTACAGATATTAAACCAGATCAGAACTTATTGTTGATGAAGGCAAAGAAATGGCTAAACTGCAGGTTTGTAGTTTGGAGATTTAGTTAATTATTATGCTGACTTTTCACCAATTCAGGTCTGGACTGGAACTTCATGCAGCGAACCGGACTGGAGCTCCGCTAAGCGAACCGGACTGGAGCTCCGCTAAGCGAACCGGACTGGAGCTCCCCTAAGCGAACCGGACTGGAGCTCCGCTAAGCGAACCGGACTGGAAATCACCTTAAGTTTGCGGTACTTCTGACGTCCCAGATGTCCCTTACAGGCGGCCTGCAGGTAAATCAGCCACCCGGTCACCTGCTGGTCCCTCTGCTGCTCCAGGTATTGTAGCACACCTCTCTTCATAAACACCTGAGACCCAGCAGAGAAAATACATTTCAGTCATAACTGACTGGCTCCTGTTTTACCATCTGATGGCTCCAGACCCGCTCTCACTCTGCTGGCTCCGACCACGATGCTGTTTTTATCTACGTCCAGCTCAACCAGCAGCTCTTCCACTGCCTGACACACAAAGGAGAGAGAGAGAAAAAGATTTATTCTGAGTTTGTGATATTTTTGTTCATATGAACTCCAGCGATTCGCTTCTCTACCTTTCTCTCATCATGGCTGACAAACATGGAGGAGTAACGCTTCATAATCAGAGGAGAGAGAGCCTGGAAATGGCACCTGAAGTCACTGAGCGTCATGTGTTCTGGATAACCTGGAGCCGGACAGGAAAATATGGCTTTATATGCATTTCTATTTTTATGTGTTTTTTTAATTGATTTAGAATCTGTTGACATTTCTATCTCTAAATAGGAGTTATGGAATTATGCAAGTGTGTGTTTATGTAATCAAATTTCAAAATCAGATAATTAAAAGCGGCCCTGATCTGTAACTAACTCACTGACCACTTTATTAGGGCTTAGCTGTAAAAAATAAAAAATAAAAAATTGGGGCAGCTCAGAAGAAATAAGTTCTAGCCTGATAACAGGAAGGTGAGCTGTGAGTGTACACTATGATGATCTATTCCATTGGTGTCAAACTCATTTTTATTTTGGGCCATATCAAAAACCTGAATGTTCTTAAAGGGCCGATTGTGCCAAAATATACTGATCAAACTAATTAAACTGTTAAAACATCAATAAATAGCTGTTAGTCCAGGATTTTGTGGTCATGTAAGGCTGAAAGCAGCAGGCACTTAAACTCAATGTTTTTACCAATTTGTAGTAAAATCACAAAATAATGTGGATATTTGTTGATTTGCCTGAAATTTTGCAGATTTCTGAAAAACTGGAAGGACTTATTGATGTGGAGCGTAGAGGGCCGCATAAAAAAGCTGCGGTGAAACAGATTTGGCCCCCGGGCCTTGAGTTTGACACCTGATCTATTCTAACCAGAAGTAGCTGGTTAGATAACTGAACTCACTCAGACATCAATACACACATTTGTGTGTATAATGATGAATGAGAATTCAGGTTTTCACGCACACTGAAAAAAACTCATTTTCAAACCAGGAGAAAGTAACTTTTTACACTTTATTAGTAACTCATTTGAAGATTAATAGATTTGAAAGATCTGAATTGTCTGATGTGTATCTCCAAACGTCCTGCAGGGTCATGCACCAACAAACTCATTCACATGTGATTTTAATTGTGTTTCTTATTTAATTGAAACACCACAATTGCGAAATCGTGTTTTTGACATCAGCAGAATATTGACAAAGTTTTGCGTTCTTTTTGAAATGGATGTAATGGATAATGCTGTTTCAGCATCTTTGCAGTTTTCTGTAAGTCTGTTCCGGATTTGTGGTGCATGGAGACTGAATGTTTGGTTCTAGCAGCAGCAGTAGAGACAGCGATGTTACTTTTAGTAAACATGTTTATTGCACACACTAAAATAATGATAATGGTTATCATTTTATTGTAATTAAATACACACTCCCACAGTAAAACTAAGTTATCTCTCAATATTTCTTTGCATGAAATGTCTTCTTTTTGTTTTCTTGATGTATTGTCCCCTCACAAATTCAGAAACAATATATTTTTTTAAATTAATAAAAAAAATCATTTTCCATTTTTGGTACGGCAGTAATTTTGGGTTGTAGTCCAATCACTGCATAACTGACAGAAACTGGTGAGAAACCAGTCAGTTTGTTCAGTTGTAGTTTGTACTTTTTGATGTCTGGCGTGTCTGAACATCTGAACTCCTGAGTTCATACGTAAAGCTGGTCTGAGGTGAAGGGCTGACCTGTGCGGTAGAGCTGCAGGGCTGACAGGATCTGGGTGGAGTGCAGCTGCACTCTGAGTGCCGGCACGTCCAAACCGTCGCTGCTCGATTTTGCGCCGACACACTGCAGGAACACCGGCCTGGCTCGGCGGATCAGGTTCACCAGCGCGTCCTGCAGGACCGCGAGACGATGACAACCGTCACCCTTCTGGTGTGACGTCAGAACGTGGTGACGGTAGCGCCATACGTACCGCCTGCAGCTTCACTGCTATGCACTGGGAGTGTCTGCGTATGGCCGCCATCCCGCCGCTGAAGGTTTTCCGGATGATTCCGTTCCGCTGCAGGGCGCGCTGGCTGCCTCCCTCCAACCCGGCCAGGCCGCGGCACAGAGGGAGGAGGGAGATCCTGGGGGTGAACATGGCCTTCACTACGCCTCTGAGGAAGGACAAGAGAGAAGCTCATCACATGTTCCAAAACGACGAGGCAGCTGCAATCCAAACTAATCTAATACATGACTCTTTATCAGAGCAGACAGAGCATCTGCATAGCATAGCGGGGGGGTTATGCTTTGTTATATATGACACATTGCTGCCACTTTGAGTTGGACTTGTGTTAATTCAGAAGCAACACAAGTTTAAAAGCTTACGCTGGTGGATGTTTAGGGTGTTCATAAAGAAAAATGAACAGTTTACCAGACGTGTAGGAAGTCCGGATAGATTTGCATTGTGTTTTTTGTGGTACTATTGTGATAATGAGAAAAATTATGAAAGCCTCATCCTACATCAAACACTTCTTATAGAAAATTGGGAGTATTTTTTTTTTTTTTCAAAATTGATACCTTTCAATTAAGGTATCAAGCAGCAGAAATCACAAATTTATATTTGTGATTTCAATTTAGACAGTTTTATGGTTAATAGAAACAACTACTGTCCTTCACCCAAAAGTCTAACTGTGAACCTACTGAGTTCATTTCCTTTCACCACAACATTAATAACCAAACATGTCACAGAAGAGTAAAATAATAGAAAAAAAAAAACAGTAAAACTTCTAGCCATGTTGAGGCAATAAGGGGCTGGTGTGTAGGAAAACTGTTTAAAGCGATAATAACCACCAGATAGTATAAAATAGTAGATGAAGACGGTCCGGTCAGTAAGTGTCTTCAGGCTGTCCACCTGCTTTTGGCCTTTCGGCAGATCAATATTCTGCTTTGTGCTTCCAGACTCACATGGTGGAGTTTTGGAGCAGAGTGATGGCATTGAGAGCAGACGGGTTGTTCTGGATCCGACCGAACCATCCTGAGAGGTCGTACCGGACCAGGTCGCGTCCCGTCAGGTGGCTCACCTCACACTGCAGCGGCTGCTCACACTGACGTACTGCAGATACACACACACACACACACACACACACACACCCCCACACACACACACTTCAGTTATGGCACTCTGAAGAAAACCACTTGCTCATACACACAGCTCTGGTTATATGTGTGTGTGTGTGTTTGATATTCACCAGTGTTGCTGTAATACTGACAGACTCTCTGCAGGGCGGCGCTCTCACAGGAGGAGGGCGTCACCATCTCTTCATCCAGGACCCACAGCAGACCTCGAGGGTCTCCATCTGCTGCCCGGACCTGAAACACACACACACACGCACGCACACACACAAAATCATATGCAGAGCTCTTTTTTAGGACAAAATCTGTCTTATAAGACATGTTCAGAAATGGTGTGCTGGACCTCGGACCTGCGCAGGCGACTGATCAATGGCGGACACCACCTCTGAAGAACGGCTGTCTGGACACTCGAACGCCACATGAATCCTCTCCTGCAACAGAAAACACACACAGCTCTAACATCTACAGTCACGTGCTTCGCTCATCCAGTTGTCAACCAGTTGCTGACTCTCTGCATTTCTTACACTAGAAAGTTGTTCACTAGACCTTGATGCTAAGGGGAAAATATGTGGAGAAGTGAAAATCTGAGAGAAACAACTTCAACAACAGCTTATATATCATCAGGTCTGAGCTATTTCAGTGTTTATTTTTCAGATCAACTCTAAGTAGTAGTGGAAGGAAATGGCTTTCAAACCATTTGACAAATAAAAATGTTACAATGGCCTAGTCAAAGTCTAAGGCTTTTTTCATTTAATCTTTATTTCACCAGGAAAATTTAAAATCTCTTTTGCAAGAAAATCCTGGCCAATACTGTCAGAATCACATGGAGATTATAGAACATTCACGACAAAAACAGAGAAAAGTTAACGCTTATTGATCTTTTGATCAATTTATTGATCAAAATTTGAAGTATCAACGAAGGAAATCTAATTCAGAATCTGAATTCTGATGCTATCAGTGGCTCTCCATCAAGCCTGACTAAGTTTAAAATCCTTCGCAACTGCAGAAAATTTGCATCAATTTCCTTCCACCTCATAATTTTGCACTGTCTTGTGTTGGTGTGTCACATGAAACCCCAACAAATTCCACTGCGTGTTACCTGTGCATATCTCTCCAGTGTGTGTGTGAAGGTGTGTGAGTGGTAGTGCTCCAGCAGCCGCTCCTGCAGGTAATTGTGACACAGTTCGGACCAGCCGGCCCCTCGCTCCTCTGCCGAGTGTCGGGGGTTCCTGAGGCCCGGGGCGTCCACCACCATCACAGAGGCTAACGCTAGCTGCTCGCCGCTCAGAGCTCTGGAAGCAAAACAGAACAGACGTCACACCTGCTCTGGTTTCTGCAAAAAGGCCTCAGAGCTGTCAGGACAGAGACCAACCTCTCCATAAGTCAGAGGAGTCCAAAGTGCTGGACTGAATTTATACGGGCAAAACAATAAGGGGAGAATTTGGGCCCCGCAAACCTGGTTAAATGAAGATTTTTATTTTTTATTTTTTTAAAGTTAGGTGCAATGTAAAATATTCATATTTTTAATAAACAGCCCTATAGCATTTTCTTTAATTTTATAGTAAAAACTGACAATATCCATCCTCTAAAGCGTTCTAATCTGCATTTTTATCTTTACTTGGCCTTTATTTACACCCATTGTTTCGCTGAGATCCAAACTCTCATTAGAACAAATAATGACAAATACAGCAACAGAGCAAGACATGACAATAAAACATGAGAGCAAGTTTCAGAACATTTTCTTTGTCTTCAAAAAAAGTGTGAATTGTGCCAAATGAATTAAAGGACTTTATTAAGAGATATGTGCTCAGACAGAGAGTGACCCAGGCTGCGAATAGACTCAAGGATTACTTGTTTTATTAAAATATGGCATTGCTGAGAAATATTGTTGAAAAAGCACAAAGAAGCACAATGCACTTTTGTGTGTTACTGGCTTTCCAAATAATTTGTAGTTTTTGGCCTGTGTGATTATTGTCTACTGGATATGACCCAACAGGAAAGTGAAGCACAGCAACAGTAGAAAAACACTCTTGATTTCTATAAACTGAGTCCATGAAGTGAGGCGAGACGAGGCACATAGAGCTTTGTCGTTGTGTTTAATCTCTATACACTGTATAACCCAGCTCCCTGTTCTGGGCAACAAGCTGTGATTTTATGACTTGTAATGTTGCATTGTTTAAAATGCTCTCCTACCTGTTGATGAGAGAGACGATGGCAGTGAAGAGCTCTTCATAGAGACCAGCAGCCATTCCATCCACACACTGAGCAGCTGTTAGACGGGGACCTGCACAAACCACAGTCACAGAGGAGGCTGAAAGACTTTAGCTTCACTGAAACCAGGGCCGCTCCAAGGCTTTCTGGGGCCCTAAGCAGTTTTTCATTTGGGGACCCACATACTAACATGCAAATGCCAGATTAGTCATAATTCCTAAGCTGCTTTATGTATGTATGCTGACTATCATAACCGCCATTTGTAATACGCTTACATCATGACATGTTATGGTTATTTATTTTAACCTCACATGAGCAGCAAACTAAAACAAAATGTGGATTCTGAAACGTTGAGTGGTTCTTAGGTGTGTCGTATCATTCTAAACTATTTTATAGTGACACCAGATGATAAGAACTAGATTTACAGTAACAAATTTGTTATTGTAAATCTAGTTTCCTGCTGTTGGAAGAGATTAACTTAGAATTCCTCCACTCTGCCTCTCTGGGAGCGTTGCTGTGAGCCTCACCCTCCTCGGCCTCAGTCCTCTCTCTGCTGCCCCGGGTGGCTTTCTGCAGCAGCTGCCGCAGGTGATGCTTGAAGACGGCCGTGTCCAGCTCCTCCGCCTCGCAACCCAGGACTCTGCTGGCTGCCTGAGCGCTGTCAAAGTTCACAAACTGCCTCCGGCCCACTGCACATCAAAACAGAGCGCGCTGCGTCATGAAGCCTGCTGGCATAGAGTGGAGCCAGATGCTCACAATAAACAATTAATCACATAATCTCGATAATTTCCATTCTAATGTTAAATATTTATTGATGGGGAATTTTGATTACAGAGACATTATAATCCATTATATCAGTGGTTCCAGTTGTAAGTGGTTTTAGTTTGTGTTTTATTTATTGTTTTTATTCTGGATGTTTAAAGTATAGCTTCAGTGTAAAGTGTTCTTTACAAAATGAAAGTTTGCTGGTTTTTGAGTGGGAGAACTCAAAACGCTCTAAAAAACAACAATGTTATCATTTATCGCAATAATTCCTGAAAAAATGTATCGTCCAGCAAAATATGCTATTGTGACATGCCTGATTTCCACACACTGAGGAAACACATAGAATTTTTTTCTCTAAAGTTAAATCAGTCCAAACTTCTCTTGTTTTGGGTCGGTTACAATCACCTAAATTATTTCGACATGCTAAATACCAGAATGCCTAGAGAGAACATTTTTAAGAGATTTCTTTGTAACTGAGAATCTAAAACTTGTCAAACCAGGACTAACAGTAGCTAGTGTTAATGTTAGCTACTGTGCTTCCAGTTATATGCTGTTGAGCTGCTCCTTCTTCTTTGAATTAGCTGATTTCTGTTTACTATTATTCTTCCTCTTCAGGCCTCATGGTGAGAACATTTCCACACTTTGATCCACTTTCACCTGAACAACAACTCTAATCAAATACACCATGTGGTTAAAGGCCATGAACTTTGTCCAGATATATGTGATCGCTTAGTGTGCGTGATTGATGAAGACGATGATGATGATGATGATGATGATGATGATGATGATGATGGTGTGTCACCTTTACAGGCCCCAGCAGCTCCCAGGTGGTAAATAGCAGCCAGAACGTGCCAGATCGCCTTCTGCTCTCCGGCTGAGAAGCTTAGCGTTTCCATGGCAGCCAGCAGCTTGGTGAAGGCGACAGAGGCTCGCTGTTTTTCTTCAACCTACAAGCAGACAGAGGAATAAAGGAGGAGGCCTTCACACACAACCAGCTGAGTCGCGTCAAACATCAGGTAGAACTCTCTACGTTTGGTTTGATTGTTCTAGCTTTAGTTCCTCTTTACCTCATATTTACAGAAAGATTATAAAACTGATCAACAGACTTCTATTTCATTTTAGGCAGAGGAGTGTAAACTAGAAATGTTTGCGGTTTTAGCGCTCTAAATATGAAAGAAACACCTAACAACACATTCTAAGCTGCGCTTATACATATAAAAAATGTAACATTTTCTCCTACATGAAGAAAAAAATATGCTTTTTAAAGCATTTGCCCTATCTAATATAAATGATGAAACAGCAGTTATCTGGTCACAGCTAACGCTAAATAATAAAAAATTCTGTTCCTTTTCACCAGCAGGTGGCGCTGTTGAACCATTCATTACCACTAAAACCAGAACTTTAAAAAAAAAAAAAAAAAACAAGACACTGACATTGTTTTCATGGTTCCAGAAAAATGTTTTTCTCTGTAATGCAGTAAATATTTATGATCAGATTTCAGAACATGGGTGATTTCTTCATAACTGTCCTTGGACTAGGACATCATAGTTCCTAGTTCCTGTGCCAGCTGGAGGACATGCTGCAGTTCAGAAGTTTCCTCAGGAAATGTGTTTATATGATGTATGATAACTGTTTATGTTTTACTTATTATCTGGTAATATAACATCATTATTTATGCTATTATTGGTGCTGCAAACTTAAACACACTGAAAGAATATGAAATAAAAATCGAAGTTTCTTTTGATTTTTGCTCCCATCCAGACCCGACGTCCCCCCCCCCCCCCCCGTCACCTCCAGCTACAATCAGCAAGCAGAGTTGATTTCCTCGCTCCGCTAACCGCCGGTTGCTGCTGCTGCTCACTGACACGCTGCAGCTGTTTCTCACATGTTAAGGCCACTGCAGTTGCTAATGAGCGCTGTGGTTTTCAGTGTGCACAGACTGAGCTGGCTGACGAGAGCGCAGAGTCAGTTTTATTTTTAAAAGACACCTGTTGCCCAGCCGAGAACGATCTGGTTATGGGAAATTTTATTTTCTCTCCAATACAAACAACTTGGCCTCAGTAAAGTTTGAAAAGACTCCTCTGGGTTGAACAGCTTTGTGCCTGTAATCCTTTAGGAGTAAAAAAAAAAACCTTTATGTTTCCATAAACTGTAGATTGTGACAGAAAATCTGTGAACCACTTTCTATGTGAAGTCAGGATTTTGAGCTGTGCAAATAAAATCAAATCTAGATTTTTAGTTTTTCCTCTTGTTTATAACATATATAACAATAGGTGACACTTTGAGAGCAGGCGCTTTGGCACGACCGAATGGTTGTCAAGGGAGATTCAAGAATGCATGAAAAAAATTATGCTGTGATATAAAGCTCAAAAAAGTCAATTTTATATAATACCTCCACTTAATGTAAAGTTTTAAAGGAATGATCCAAAGAAGATGATTTTGCTACTGAAGGTGCGAGCCATGAAAGAAAGTGATCAGTCAGAAAGTCCGTATACTTTGCTGAGGTCATTTTCACACCTTCAGGGACTCTGAAGGGCCCGACCAGCTCCCTTTCTCTCT
>CAEGAD010030875.1:0-30333 GCA_903067055.1 Poeciliopsis paucimaculata
CTCAAACCTTTTGTCACGGAATTTAAGCGCCTGTTTTCGCTGGACTCCGCCGTCCGTTTTACCACGGGTATTAGTCGGGCCCCGTTGCCCACAACAGGACAAGGTCTCAAACCTTTTATCATGGAATTTAAGCGCCTGTTTACGTTAAACTGCTAGGGGAATAGAATCTCTTGTCGGAACAGTCAAGTCTGTTATGTATTAACCTTGATATTAAATTACTTCATTGTGTAATTATGCAATTAATCAAGTGCTATTCCAGTAATAACCAGCCTAGTTTAAGATTTCCAACATTAGGACATTTTATTTTCATGCAAAAAGAATCACCTTGGTTTTAAGAATATGTGCTGTCAGGATGTCTGATGACGTGCTGGACAATGGTCAATAGTAATTTCATCCTCCCCATTGGGAAATGAATTTGTCCACATGGCAAACAAAGCATACATATTTTACACACAAAACAGAACAGCACAGGTTTTATAGCTGAATTTGTAAAGGACTCTTGGTCTTCAATGCAGCTACTTTATACCGACGACCTGAAAGATGCAGCAGAATGTCTCCAAAGACAGAACGGTCTCAACATAACATGACAGAGTTTGCCTTTCTCAACACCTGCCTGTTATAAAAATCTACAAATGGACCTGAGTCCTTCTGGAAATCCACTTTAACCAGATTACCCAGCCTGATTTTATTGACCAGAAACAGATTTTGTCAACTTTGTTTGACAATACAAAACACATATATATGTTTTATTTATTTATTTATTTATTTTTGTAAAGAATCATTAAAATCATTAAAATCATTATCATGATCATGATCTGACAGCAACAAGCAAGTCACAATTTCTGCGTTTTCCATCAATCTTAATTAATCTCAATTAGGTCTGTTAGGTAAGCTGTTCTTCAGGACCTCGGACCTCGATCATCATTAAAAACTCAGTTTCATTTAAAATTACAGCCAATTTTGGATCTTTTAGTCTTGGTAACAACTTGTGGTTCACAGGATTCAAAGCATTATTAAAAATAATTCTCAAATATTTGTAATTATCCACCGCTTTGATAGTATCTCCATTTACTGCTATTAGTGCAGGATGGGGGATGACTTCCTGAAATCAATTATCACACAGCTTACTCAATATTCTAAAAACTGTTATTTTAGAAACTTCCTTTTTAAGCTCAACCAAATGAAAGCAGGAAAACGTTTAAGTAACAATGTTTCCAGGTCATCAGATCATGAATACTTAATAAAGGTGTATTCGCAGCAGCCCTGTTTAGTCCGATTGTTTAGTTTTCCCAGAAGATTCGGTTCGTTTGGGGAGGTGTGAATTATGATGTGGACCAAAAAAGTGAACTCTGGCCCTTTTAAGAACTTATGTATTGGTGTGGTTTATCTATCATTTTCAAATCTAGTGCAAATAGGCGAATGCTGTGTAACTTTAAAAAACTGTCCCCTGTGAAACACAGTATCTGTGAACAGCAAGCACAGATACTGTGCGCTTAAAATCAGTCCTATCGGTCCCGATAGGACTGATTTTGTCGAGTGTTTGTTTGACGTACTATGACGAGGCTCAGAAAGAGCGTCACATCTCTCATTTACTGTCGCTGTTGATTAAGGTTATGTCAAATTAACTGTCAACACCTGGCTGGAAGAGTGTGACCGCAGTGTGAAGAGCACAATCTGGTTGCTGCTACAGTGCAAGGGCAGACGGCAGGCTGCAGAGCAGGTGAGACATCCGAGTCTGAACCGTAAGACTAAGAGAAGAGGCTGAAAGGGAACACAACAAGCCCATTAATTAGTGCGCCGCAAATGTCTTCATAATTAGGCCTAATCATCTGAGCATGGCACCGACCATACGGCTGTGGCCGTGCAACCATGCTGCTTAACTGGCCCACGGTGCAGTAGGTTCCACAGGGGAGAGATGGCAGCAGAAAGAAATCAGGAGGCAGAGGAAGGCGAATGAGAACACTAACCAGATGAAATAGGTGAGTTTGTGTGACTGCTACGTGTGTGACAGCAGCCGCTCCACGTTGCGTGTGCTCCTACTCTCTGGTGGCGCAGAAAGGTGATGTACTTTGGATTAGAAACCAGCCTAATTGGCCCACTGGGCACCCAGAAAAGAGCTGAGAACAGGGCAGCTTTGACAGCAATTTCCTCTGCAAATAAATCAGCTGGTCTCTCTCTTCTGCTTGCTTCTGCATCGTAACCATCTTTAAATATATATATATATGTACATATATATATATATATATCAACAACCCTACCAGGGGAATTTAGAGTTTATTTGATTATGAATTTTATTCATACAATTGCATTGCAACATGACTGATATTTTAAAGAAATTTCCCCAGGAGGATGTTCTAATATTCCAAGCAGTTGGTGTTTATGAAAACAGTACATCAATAAGATTGTTTAAATAGCTTATTTACATTTGGGCTGAAACAATTAATCAATAGTTGTGATTAATCATGATTATTAAAAAATCTGTCCCACCCAGTGGCATATTCATCTGCCAAATATAAAACTTAATTGGAGGTAAAACAAAACCTCCAATTAACCACCTTTTGCATCAAGTTATTAATGGATCAATCTGAAAAATAATCAACAGAACAACCCCACAAAGTACAGATGCTGAGTCAAGCAGAAAGGATTGATGTTAGAAGTTTTTATTTAGCTACAGTTGCATTATTTGGTACAAAGGACTGAGCGCTCGCTAAAGAAATGCTGTTATTACATTCTAATCAATAAAATCTTTATTTTTTTACCTTTAAAAAAAGGAACTAAATTGTTTATTTGCATCTTGATCTATTTCTAATTTTACATAAAAAGGCTCAAGTGGTTATTAAAAGAAAAATCAGCAGAACGTGCCAATTTAGTTTCGTCCAATTAATCAATTATTTGCAGCAGCTCTAAATTGCATTTCTATTAAAAAACCCATGTGTCACCACATGTGATGTGGTGACACAGAACTTGTTGCGCTTTCTGGTAAACACAACAGCAACAGCGAGAAGCTCAGGGACAGAAGGAGTCCTGCATCTAATTATTCTGCCAGTCCCTTAAAAGTGGCAGGAATGAGACCACAGGGATGCAGCGAGCTCCGCCCCTCCTCACGCCAAACCTTCTCATCACTGCTGGGCAGACAGCTTAGATTTAAAGAGAATATTCCTCACTCCCTGCCACTTACTCATTTCCGGATTATGCGATTCCACCACCAATGGCCCGTTGCGTGGAAAAGCGAGTAGGAGGGGTCGACGCATTATGTCAACAGGGAAGCACTGCCATGCACAGACAGAAACTGCAGCCCACAACATACCACTTAGCAAAGAGGCACGCTGAGATTTAGATTGGATGGGTTCAAATTATACCCGAGAGCTTGCAGCTTAGTTAGAGGGAGGATTAAAATCTACTTCACATCAAGAGCTTTGGGGTTGTGACATCCACGGGAACAGACCAACACACACATGCTCCTGCAATTACTTCAGTCATCCTCAACAAAAATCAGTCTGGACCCAGTGGCTTCTTGCCAATCCTTTTAAAAATAAGAGCTTTAAATCTACGAAGGCTGGGCCACAACTGAAGAGCTAGAATCAGACCATTTTGTGTTGATCAGAACTGACCATTGGCCACCTGGTTGGAAGCTTAAAAATGTTATTTTTCCAGTTCTTGAATGTAACAACAAGTCGTAGCGATGCCACCCCTCACAGTGTTGGAAACTTGTGCTGACACAAGTGTCCGGTTGTGTACACTTTCACAACGGGACAACATAGACATTTGACATGGCAAATGGTAGTTATAATGTATATAACTGCGAGAAAGTGAGAGAGAGCAAGACTTTCAGCTGATTACAAAAAGGTTGAAAGGGGTATAGTTTAGCTGCTGTTTTATCAGCATAGAAGATCGTGGATTTCGAAATGGTGGCTCTGGTAACAGTAAATTGCTGAGAAGACAGCAGTTTTAGCAAAAGCTAATTGTTAATACAAGATGCTAAAGAAGTGTAACTAACATCCAAATAACCTTTTTTTTTAGTCATCAAATGTCTAAAAAGGTCATTTAGGGTTCAACCTTTAAGTTTCTGTGGCATTTCTGCGTATGTTTAGTCTTTGTTGTGAAACATTTTGCCCAAAGCGTCTTGGTGTTTGTGTACATCAGTTGAATTCTCTTATTTTAAGATGCTTAAAACAGTTTTACGTCACACCAAACCAAACTCCAGAGGAATTTAGGGGGGTTTACACTTTCACAACCAGACAATGTGGACATTAACAATAAACAGTTTTACAAGGATGTTGATATGATGATACATCTTCACTGTAACTGTTCAAAAAAAGTTCAACAAAAAATAGGTGAAAAAAAAAAAAAACTGTCTTTATGAAATCTTTTGTGTATAAAACTAAAATCTTCTCTGTGTGGACAGGGCCTGATTGCTCGTTGTGTATCACAGGAGCAATTCCTGCATATTAATCATTTCTCCACTGGCAACAATAACAAAAAAAATCTAAATGAATAAAATTAGGCTGTTCTTAATGATTTGCCCACGGTGAGGTTTGGGGAGGGCCTCTGCTCCTGGTATAAATAATTAATGGCTGCTCATGGCAGGTAGGCTAAAAAAATATTTTAACACCCTCTTTATGCCTCCTCGTATTAAATTACATCTGATCAGATACTGCTGAAATGGAAAAAAAAACATAGCACAAATTAACTGCCTAAGAAATATTTGAAATAAGCCACGACAACAATGTGAAATATGAGCTCAGATCAGCTGCATGCACGCAGTCGGAGTTAAAATGAAAAGTTATTCTCTGAGGAGAGGCAGATAGGGGTTAAAACACAGAGTGGTAAAGCCTGGTAAACATCTTTGGCCCCCGCTACTAATCAGCCCCCGCTGCGCTCTGCCTCCTCCTCCTCCTGTCTCAGAGGAGCTGCCACTGCCTGGGCCACCATATTGTCATTAAAGACCATGGCACGGCGAGGGACGAGCGAAAACTCCAGAGCCACATCTCAAGAGGCCCGACTGCTCCACCGAGGAGCGCTCTCGGTTCCAGGCACAGCATCTTGCCCCAAAACAAACAAACAGAGACGACCAAGCAGACAGACGTGTGTGCAGGGTTAAAAATAATTAAAAAAAACAGCTTTCAAGGTTTCTTTTTCATCTCTTGAGACACAAAATTCTGTTTACCTACACCTGAAACTGTGTTCTCTCCTCTAGATTTTCTTGGAAATGGGGAGGGGGAAAAAAAAAGAAAAGTTGGTTTCAACTAAAATCTATCCTCAGGCTTTTTACCAGTCAGGATAGAGATTAATTGATTCCGAGCGTAGTCTGCTAAAGAGAAGGGTTTAGGCAGCAACAGAACAGAGCCTCCGTGCACCTTCAACTATCAGTAGGATCTGTCTCCGGCAGATCCTGAAAAAAACTGGAGGCTGGGCCGTAAGACGGGGAGGACTATAATCATCTCCAGCATTTGTGTGATGTGCGGGGAGCGGGTAGATGGGGCGGCAGCAGCGTCTGGGTGGTCGAGAGGGAGGAGAGCGAAGAGTACTGGGAGGCTGAATCCAAACGAGGGGGCTTTTCCTGCAGGGTAAAAGCGCTTGCGCGTCTCCAGCAGATGGGCCATTGTCCGCAGAATCGGAGGGAGTGGGAGCTGAGCGCTGCTGCACAGGGTGGCCTGCTTTTTATTCCACTCTTCACCTCTCTACCTCCCCGAAGCGTCTGGCTTTGTTTTCCCATGTTTTGTTAGCGGCTGTTTGCACCTCACAATGAGTCGTAGTTATGTAGAGGATTTTTGTTGTCTTGTCTTCTTTTTGCCTTGAAGAACTTTAGGTTTTGTCACATTAGAACCTCAAAATTCAATGTATTTTTAGTAATTTTGGAAGACAGACCAAGAAAAAAAATCTAACAGTTAAGAGGAAAGAAAAAGTTGCTTTATTTTTTTTTAATTATATATCTGAAAAGCATGAATTGGGCATATCTTTCATTGTCCTTATTTCCAGGGTTTTCATATTCCACATTTTATGACAATTTATGACAATTTTCTCTAGTTTGCTTATAATAAATGTTACTTTATTACATTCATTATGCAAAAACTATTAAATAAAGCAATTGGTTGATTATTTATCCTCTACATGCAGATGCTCTTCACTCAGTCAACTCAGCTTAAGCTGCTTTGCAAACAAGAATGGAGAAAAAATCCAGTCTCTATTTGCAGAAGGCTGGTAGAAACATACCCAATAAGACATCCAATTGCAATTTCATTGAAACAGAATGCAGATATATTTTCAAGGTGTTTTCTCATACCTGATAGTCCAATAGACGTGATCTTATTGGGGACAAAAATTCAAACACTTTTTTTACGCTTTCAGCAGGTGTGGTTTGCTTTCCCTTCAAAAAAAAAAAACCTGTCCCCCCTTTGCCAGAGGAGGCGCTGCACCAACAATCACTAAAGGAAACAACACAGAAATGTCTGACGTTAGACCTAACTTCCTTCTTCACAAGGCATAAACAAAAATGGAGCAGCTTAAGATTTTAGTGATTGTAGGATTTCTCTTTTGTCTTTTTCCATCTTGTGCCTGATTCTCAAATATGTTTTGGTTGTATTTACCCAGAATCTCCTGCACTTCCTTCTTCTGGAGCGGTCTTTAGTCTGCTTGGAATTTCTATGTGCATTCGAATTGCCCTAGAGTTCTATGCAATCAAGCCAAGACCTAAATTTGCAGGTGGCCCAGAGTTTTGGTCCACATCAGAGTTCGATTTCGCCTCACACCAAACCAACTGGACTTTCCAGGCAAACAAACTGGAGTTCGATTTAAGAGGATTAAACAGTGGGAATGCATCCACCCTAAAAGATCTTTATTCTGAAAAAACCCAATTTTCTTCACTTCACAGTTGTGCACTACTATGTGCATAGTCATTACATCTTATCCAAATAAAACAAATTGAAGTTTATTTGTTTTTTTTATGTGGCAAAATGTTAATGGGAATGAAAACTTCTGCAAGCCAGCTCAGAAGTCTAGCTGTGGCAGAGGAGGGAATGCAGTCTGGCTCTCTCAGACTGGGCAGTGGTTCCCTCACTGAGAACTGAATGTAAAGCCCACCACATAAATCACCCACCACCCAAACAAGCATCGATGAAAACAGCTGTCAAACAATACAGCTGATTATAGCGAGAACCGTGCACCACGTACACCATAATCTCCTCACCATTCGCCACTATCTTGGAAAATCTGTGACTGTATATGAATGGGAAGAAAAACAAATCTATAAAGTGCCTGGGAATGCAAAGGACTTTGTTGTGTTGTAAACATAGAAACTTCTCTAAAACAGCTTCTTTTTCACTGTAAACGTGAAAACCATGCGCTGTCCCTGCATCCTATACTTTTCTTAGAGCGTTATATAAAAATTGGCCTTTGCGTCAGCCATATGGTAACATTTTCCCAACCTTCTGTGGTTTTCTGTCCTGCTGTTAGTCATTAATTACATCACTATTCTAAAGACAAGTATACCATGATAAGTCAGAAGTATCCCTCACCACACAGAGAAACATTTCCAGGAACACCAAGGGCACATTAAGACTTCCTTTCACCCCCCCCCCCCCCGACTCCTGAGCGAAACACCCTGAAGCTGGCACGACTTGACAAGATGTTTTGACGTAATGTTGGTGGGTAACCCCTTCAAAATCCCCCCCACTCCCTTCCCCTTGCACCAGTCACAAAAGCCTTTGAGGTTGTCTGCACGAGTGGGATGTTACAAGCCTGCATGAGGTGGGTGGTTTGAATAATTATCCCAGGTCTCCCTATTTTACCCTGAAGGAAACGCAGAGATGGCCAAGAAAGAGCAAACGAAGTCAGCTTTATAAAAAAAAAAAAAAAAAAAAAAAAAAAAAAGGAGTAAGAAAAAAAAATAGCTTGGCATTATTTATGACTCCCTATAAAAGCTGTAGCTAATTACAGTGTTTTAGACTTATAAATTACAGATTGTGGAGCTCCCGTTATAATTAGAGCCATGGAGGCCGGGCCTGGGTTTGGTCTCTTAGTTATAGGGGGTGGAGAGGAGCTGGGAGGCAGGGCTGCTGGATAAGGCCACCTCTACTGATGTGGTAAAGCCGGGTAGAGAACATATCCCTGAACAGGACTTTGCAGGCTGCATGCAGCGATGCTGGGCTGCTTACTGCAAAATGCTCTCTAATCCGAACAGCCAAACTAAGACCACCATGGGATGAAAATACAATATTCTGCTTAACAATGCTTTCGGATTTGGTATGTGTTGAAGTGCTTTTTGAATTACCAATGGAACTTTTCCTTATTTCATTATGATCCATCTTCCAATGTCAACGTATTTAATGAGGACTTTAGAAATTAGACCAGGAATTAATTTCTAATAATTAATTTATACATTTTGTGAGATCAGCAATCAGACAATACTTGAGAAATTGATCCTATTCATCCATCTTAGACTTAGACTCATATACCGCTGCAAATGTCTGCATGTAGTCCTGTCATGACAACAGAATTTTTTGGACAATAAATAGTCCAAGAAGTTATTGCGATAAGTGAGAATATTGTTGTTTTGAGATCATTTTCAAGTAAAATAACAATAATAACGTAATAAAGCAGATATCAATAAACTTCAATTTCATTTAACACTGGAACTGGATGATATTTTGAATATGTCTAATTAAAATATCCAAAATAAATAAATAAAACCAACAAAAACAAATAAAATGGAAAATGAAGTATATGTAAACCAAAATTGTCGAGCGAGAACAACAGTCACGTAAATGGAAATTATCAAGCTTGTTTTGATTTATCATGTGATCAACTGATTATTGCTAGTAGCATTACTACCCTGTAGTAAATAAATTACACGGACTGGATCCATTTACAAAATTAAGACATTCAAATGCAATTGGTTGGACTTAATTTAGGGGAATCTGAGTAGTTCATCTGCAGAACACATATTTTATATATATATATTTTTTTTTTGGTAAACTTTCCCTCCACTTCACAGCCAGGCATTACTTGAAATTGATCCATCACATAAAATTACATTCATGATCGATTCTGCAACATGACGTAGTATGTAAAGGGTATGGATATTGTTGCCAGGCTCTGTATGTTTTAGAGTAGGAAAAAAATCTGTGTAAGACATATTGCAAACTATTGATTTGCTCTTTCCAGCAGCTGATGCAGAGCGGGACCGACAGGTATACAGTGGGGCGCTAAAGAGGGTTAATCCTGCTCATCCACTCTCCCTCATTAGCTGGATTATCAATAGGTTTAGCATGCCGCGGTGGAAAACGCACAGACACAGATCAGCCTCGTTGTTTCAATGGGAGCTCTCCAAAAAGCCAGGTCATGCCCTGAGGATGTTTCTCAGGTCAGAGGTCACATCAATAGCTTCCATTAATGCACTATTTATTGTCAACCACATCGTTACTGGTACTAGAAAGAGTTTTGATGACTAAGTCGACATTATCCAAGATAATATCAAGAAACAACAAAATATTAAATGGATGAAATGAAATTACTGTTTTTTTATTATTCCATTCCTTTATCCTGAGCAGGGGCCACTCAGGAGGTCACAACTACCATTCCTTGTTTGAACACATTAGGCTTGAGTGTCTGAAGTAGAGAAATAGGTGTGAAGTTACACCAGCCCCTCACACTAATGCAAAGCTGAGAATGTGATAAAGTCCCCCAGGTGGTAGTGAAGTGGAGAGAAACGGCTCAGGTCTACAGGGCATCTTTAGAGGCTTAGGATAAAGCTCAGCTAATCCTTTGCATGATGCCTTTTCCCAATCTAAAAAAATACCTTCACCAAAGATAGAGGATAGGTTCCACTGTGTTAATACATTTTAAACTTTTAAAGTCAATGTATCCCAACATCCGTCCCTTGTTTTGGGGTGTTTAGGATTGGATTGTAGGGGTAACAAGTCCTGAAGAGAATCCCACAAGACCCTGCAAACATGGACACTTTCTAGAATTTTCTGTTAAATTTCAGGGTATTTCGGGTCCAGACAGGATGTATAATCACATTGAGAGGAGCCCAGGTGTCTCCTCTCAATGAAAGAGCATGGCTGGAAAAGCTACAACTGATAAAGTTAGAGATTTATAGCAGCGTGTGTATGTGTGATTAGGTGAATGGCTGAATGTAGTGTGAAGTGCTTTGGGGTCCTCTTAATTTGATAACAGGTAAAAGGTAAAGGACATTTACCTTTTAAGAGCATTGGTTTTTAACTGTTCTTTTTCTTCCCCATATAGACTTGAGCAGTGCCCTTATCACACCAGATCAGGTCCCAGTCTGTCTACCCGTTTCCTGTTATATCCTACCTTCCTACCAATGAAAAGACACCACCTAATTTAAATCCTTCCTCTGAAGGCAAACACTGCTATAAACTTGGATGATGCAGTAGACTTTAGCTGATTTCAGAACTAAGGCCTCAGACTTGCTTGACGATGTCAACAGAACCACTTCTACTCTTCTTCTAAAGAGTAAAGATGAGACCTCCGTCCTTATGACTCCACCTGCAGATCTTCACCATGATCTCCACAAACATCCACTTTGATAATGGACATATCTGTCAGAGCTTGAATTCTCTTGGAGTGGTTCTACAAGGGCCAGATACACTTACAGTCAACCGTCATTAGCATGGAGTAGTATGAGAATCTGTGTAACAGCCTGACGTAAAATCACCACCTTTTTAAGATATCCATGTATTGAACACAAAAATTATAACAGAATGTGATTGAAGTGCGCTTTTCCCACAACCACATGTATCGTCGTGTCAAGTGAGACAACAAACTAAAAGGCTTTCGTCAGCCAGCTGGCCTGTAGCGGGCTGCACCATGTGCATGACTCTTAGGTCCATAAAGCTGCCAAAAATTCTGGACAGTCCAGGATTTTCTCAGGTACTCCATGTAACCGGCCTTAAGTCACAGGAGCAGTATGATGAAACATTTTGGCAGATTTAAAACCAGATCTTGTCTTAAAACCTTGGCGGACCTTGATACAGTTAATGATGAACCCCCTTAACCTTTCCAACTCTTCCAGTCACTGCAGATGTACAATTTCTTTTCTAGCTATCCAATATGATGTTATCATAGTTGGATTCTGAAACAATAAGCTGAGTTCAGACAGGATGACACTAGGCCATGAAAGAAAAGCCTTCAATCAAGGAGGCGTAATCCAACCCTAATCATTAGCCCCCTTCACCCGACCAGAGACACCTTTCTTTTCTCCACATACAGAGGAATTCACAACAGATGCTGTGAATTAACGATGAGGCCAGAGTCACCGAAGACAGATGCTAAGCTCTGTCATCTAGTCTCCCCCGACCCCCAAGTATCTGAATAGTGCAATCCTCACACCCTCCACCCCCCATCTATATTCCTCTCCAGTACTTTACCCCGGCCCCAGGCTACAGGTAGGGCCTGTCTCATTAGGGTTGCTGACAGCCCCTGTCCTCGCCCTGTTCCCTCATCATTAGAGCATGTAAATCTCCCCGTCAGCTACAGACACACACACACACACATTCACTCCAGACGTACACCTCTGTGAGGGTGGGGAGGTTCCCCCAGTTCCATTCACCTGAGGAATACGAGCCGCTAACCCTTAGGACTTGAAAGGTTGGGTTCCTGCATATGATCAACATGAATGAAGGTTAGTTTTATCACAGGACATGCAATTTTGAGTAAGAGCAAATTTGAGCTGCATCCTGTGCAGATGTGTTAATTTAACATTAAGGGTTGGACGTTTACCGTATTGTTTATCATTTATCGTGATAAATGTCTTATCATAATAAGAGTTTCTATTTATCTTTGTCATGATGAATTCCAATTAATGATGTTTGAAATCCCCCAAAAACTGTCTTCTTACTATTTGGTCCACTGTTTATTCAATAAGATTACTGAAAAATATCAATAAATTTGAAAATATGATTTAGTGCGGTTAATAGTTGCAGTTTAGTATTAATAATCACACCTTCTATGTAACTGGTGTCCTAAAGAAGCGAGTTACGACCAAACAGTTACCTAAATAAGGAGTGATAAATAGTTTTTATCACCACTTTTATCGTTATCACAACAGTGCCACAAAATATTGTGATAGTCATATTGCCCGCCCTTATTGAAAATGAAGAAAAGTTGTAATATGTTTATTGCTTAGAGACTAAAATGAATACCCGGAAATCGGGGGGCTAGTGGGTGGATAAAGCAGAGTGCATGCAAAGAGAAGCAACCAAGACAAAAGTGGTGGATCTGGAGGGCAAGCATCTGGTGGGTCCCAACTGGATTGGTGTTCTACAGTTGCTGCATGTATAATTCAAAGTAGCCCTCTACTCTCTTTTCATTTTCCTCCAGCCATGTAAATGAGCCCAGACATGGCATATGGGGAAAGGGCTTGGAGGGAGGGGGATCGGAGGAATGGGGATGTGTAAGTAAAAAGAATATGAAGAAGATGGGTGAGAAATGAAAGGCTGTGGGCAAGATAAGAGACGAAGAAGAAACAGAGGAGGCAAGAACAATACAAGAAGCAGATGAGGAAAGTTGGAGGGGCTAGAAAGTGAAGCAAGAAGGGCTTTCCTTGAAAAAAAAAAAAAAATTGAAAACCCATGTTGTTTACTTCACTTTATGACAGTTTCACAATGCAGAATGCAGGCTACATGCTGAAGGCATTCTTTTCTAAGGGTGCCTTCAAGGAAAAATCACAGTTTCTGCAGACAGATCTCCAGGGAGAATTCTGGCTGCTTACACAGAAAGCTTTAATGACTGTAGGTTAGGTTAGACTGAGCAGCGCATATCTGCATTCTCGCATACTGTTGTCATTATTCTGTGCATGATTCTCAGCGGAAACTTTCAAAAATCATTTCAGACTATTTGTGGAATAGCAAAGCCTAATCATCTCTGAAAGCTTTTCAGTTATATATAAAAAAATAAATACATTTGACCTGAGACAGTTACTCACCTGAGGAGATTTTTGGAAAGGATGTTGTCATTGGGCCAGAATGGGGAAAAAGCAGAAGAGAGAAATAAAAATGAAGAATTATTTTATGTTTTCAGACTTATATTTATGTACAATTTTGACAAATTATGTAATTTTAACTGCTGCAGATAAAAAAAAAAAACATCACAGGATTTCTTCACAAAACCAGAAACAAACTAAAAAAGAATGTAATGTAATTTAAGACATTCTTATGTTTATCTAGAATAGTAATACAACATTTAATCATACAACAATAGTGACTGCCATAAACTGATTAGAAGTCAAAATGAAGACAGAGAAGCTAAAGGAGCATCAGAGAGAAAGACTACGGAGTTCCAAAAAATCTTTAATGCAAATGCAGCCCAGTCTGTTGACAGACTGCTGTTGTTAAAGGTTAGTGATGTTTTTGGAGGGTGTTAATTGTTATTCATGATGCTCCTAGCCTGAGCAGCAACTGAGGCTGGCTCTTTTTGAAGTCCTGGATCAGGTAGGGATTTATTGACCGTTGCTGCTGGGGGTACAGGTCCACAGAGGTCTGTCAGTCAGATTGGAAGAATTCTTGGAGGGGGTGGTGTAGGTCCAAGCCTTATACCGCCTCCTGCTATGTCCTATTAATTGTACGCCTACGACTCTCCTGAAACCCCAGGAATGTAAACAGCAAACAAAAGATGAGAACAGCAACTCGACTTGACTTATTCATAGTAGCATTCTTGATGAAAAATTGAAGAAATGTTTCTGCATGTTCATATGTATCGCTCGTGAGGAAGCAAGCATTTTGGCACACACGTGCAAAAGGGGGAAATACATGTGTGTGTATGTGGTGGAAATTGCAGGCATGCAGCCATGTGTCAAACCTAAAAGGCTGGGCGCTGAGAGATTGACAAAGCTAAGCTCCTGCTGCACCCCCTCTTCCTTTCCTCCCTCCTTTTTTTCACACACACTACACACATGTGTAGACACTGTCAACAGGCCTGTCAGAGCAGAGGAGCCCTGACAGTCACTCATTCACTACAGGGACTACTGAATAGTGATAACCGCTCAGTTTGCATGTAAGCATTACTCCCCGGGAATATAACACCAAAGTCCCCCTTCTGTGTCATAAAAAAAAGGCATTTTTAGATAGGTAGGGAACTAGCTGACTAGCTGTCAAGCTATGTAGGTAACTAGCTAATTTGCCACATAGCTAACTAGGAATTACTACCCTTTCATGACTGTAGGTTAGATTCAGACTGTCAAGCTAACTGATATTTAGCCATTCCATCCCTGTAGCAATGTAGCTAATGACATACCTAGCTAACTAGTCATCCAATTTAGTCATTTACAGTGGTGTGAAAAGATGTTTTCCTCTCTTCGAATATTTGTTACCCTTCAGTGTTTCAGAACAGCAAACCAATGTAAGCATTAGTCAAAGGCAACACAAGTAAACACAAAATGCAGTTTATAAGCACAAAAAAAAAAAAATCAAATGTGGCTGAAAAACAACAATTCTGAAAAGATGAGAGGGCCAAAATTCCTTCGCAGCTGAAAAAGACTCACTGCAAGTTATCAAAAAAAAATAAATTTCATTGCAAATGTTACTGCTAAGGGTGACTCAACCAGTTGTTAGGTTTTAAGGGGGAAATCACTTTTTCACACCATGTCCTACAGGACCATGTAAATTTGGATTTGTTTTTTCTCCCTCATTGAAAACATACTTATGTTTAAAGACTTCACTTTGTATTTACTTGTGTTGTCTGTGGCTAATATTTAGCTCAGTTTGATGTTCTGAAACACTGGATGGATGGATGGACAAATGGATATCAGAATTACCTTTCTTCTAATGACTTACTTCAAAAGAGGGTGTCAGGGAATGAGCAGAACCAGAATGGATAGGTGAGCAAATGAATGTAAAGACAGGCAGAAAGATAAAACTTTGTTAATCCCTTAGAAATATTCCTCTGGGAAATTCCTCCTACCTGATCATGTGACAACACCCTCAGTATCTTTTCACTATTGAGCAAATACACATGAGGGGAGGGAACAGAGCTAACGGGTAAAAGTCCAGATAAGGAACCTGAAGTAGATGGTATCGGTGTTTATATTAACCTGCCTCGTTATTGGCATTATCCCCTCTAATCCCAGTGTAATCTGCTTGACAGAGAATCTGTTCTTTCACTTTAAAAAAAGCTCAAATTCTAAATATTTTTTTTGTCAATTTCAGTCTCCGCCATTCCATTTCTCTCACCATGTCCCCCACTCCACACGACCTTGCCTGACCCACCTCTAGGTTTTTCCTGACGGAAACGCAGCCAGGCAGAATTTATCCGTCTGAGATCAAAAGGAGGGAAGAGGGGAAAAAAAAGAGCCGACAGGGGCAATCTGAGGAATGATTGCATATCCAGGCATGACTCCTCAGAAAGGCACATGGGTCAAGAGACTTTCCATATTAATATTTGATACAAATGCAATCAGCAATACTGTTTTCATCATCTTCTTTTTTTTTTTTTTTTAAAAAAGAAAAATACTCCTGTATGTCTCTCTTTTTACATCACCTTCTGCTAATCTTGTCCCATTTGTTTTTGGAAACATATACATAAGTCCCATACCTTGTCTCTACAGCATTGCTCTCAGGGGAACTCCACTGAGGTGTGAAGAGTGTGATGGGATCATGGAGAGCCGTGGCCTCTCTCCACCAATTACTAAACAATCTGGCCTTGTCCTAATCTCCTCTGAAAACACCCGGTTGGAAATGATGCAGAAAACAGTAGGCTGCCCACAAGGCCCTACAAGCTAATCCTGGTGCACTGAAGTGTGTTTCACCCTCTCTTTTCAACAGTAATACACTTCAGCTTCTTTTGGGTTCAGGTACACGTTCAATCACACCTCATGAGCCGTAGATAATATCATCAGCTTTGCCCAGAGACATGTAGTCGCACTCAAGCTGGAATATTAGGCCCTCAAGCCACCTCTTAATGGGTCTCCTATCACGTCTGACCTTCTAAAACAATGCATTAAAAGCGTAAATGTTACATATGAAGCAAAGCAGCTTTTATGGAGCTTTTGAAGGGCATGACAATTTCTTCTAAACATTTGGAAGCTATAGGAAATAATTTTACACACCAGTAACAACACTTATAAATAAACATAAGAGCAAACAATTAAATGTTTTTCCAAAAGGAATTCATTCATGAATTCATTCATTAACGAACGAGCAAAGCTGTTACAACGTGTTTGAAAGAAGTGATAATTTCTTATAAACAAATGGGGAGGAATGGGAAAGAATCTTACACATGTAAAATTTTATACTCAACAAAGTTAGGAGTGTAAGACCAGAAATTTGATGCTAATTCAGAATCTTTGGTTTTTGTCAATTTTGTGACATGGCATTTCAATTCCTCTTTAAGAATTAGAATTAACAACAATCGAAGCACTCTTTAATAAACATCCAGCCTTGCACTGTCATAAATTATTTTTAAGAGGATCTGAGGTGAAGTGAAACACAGGTTTGACAATTTATGTAAAGGTACTGACAATGGATTTAGAAGCTTTTGCCATTTTTGTTGGCATAAATAGCAAAATTTTCAATGCTGACTGAAAATCTATCTCTGGTAATATTGTAGACCCTCATCTGGTAATATTGTAGACCCTCAACTTAACTCTGAGATTTAAAAAAAAAACTCTGTTGGCATCATATCCAAATCCAAATTGAGCCATTACACAGAGGTTAAAAGTTGAAACTGATAGAACGGAGTAACTTTGCTGCAATACATTTAGCGTTCCCGCTATCTGCTGAAGCTCCTGCTGATTTCTTTCCTTCACCAATTCAACAAATTGTTCTAAATGGATGTCCTGTGGCAGATGGCTTTATCATCATTCCTGCAAAATTTAAGCATAAAACCACCAACATTTTAAATGACTGAAATGGCGAAAGAACAAAACAACCAGCAGTCTGGCTCTCCTCAGTTTCCTTGGTAACTTCATTTTAAACACCTCACTAACACTGAAAATTGCCAGCTTTAAGTCTTTTTTTCCCCACAATAATGTCAACGTCATCATAAGATGGATTTACTTAGTGAATAAAAGATCAGACTTTTGAGGTTCTAACAGGCCCATGAAGGCCTGACCAACTCTGCTCAGGCAATTTTTAGATGTCACTTCAGACAGCAAAAAAAAAAAAAAAAAAAAATACTAAAAGCAAATTCATATGTCCCTATGTGTCAGCTTTAATTTATCCTTAAATTAACTAATGGTAATTAACACTCTGAAATGGTCTAAAGTTTGCTGAAGTTATTCATTATTTCAAGTGACGGCTGCATTAATAATGCAAAGTAGTCGCTTTCATCCAAGTCCTCAAATTAGATTGAATCTAACTCTTCCTGACAGCTTTCGCTTTGTCCTTCAGTTTTAAACAATGATTTCATCAGGCTCTCATCACATTGCTCTGCCAAAAGCTATCTGGATGGAACACTTGATTCCTGACCCTTCCTCTGCCAGCAGGAGACAAAATGTACTCTGGTGCTTGGTGTGAATACGTTTATAGAGAGGTCAGTTCATTCGAAAGTAGGATAAATGATGAACAGATATGAGATGTAGCACTGGAGGTGCCGTCAGTTCAAATGTTGATGTTGTCATGGTGATACTTTAGCCAGGCCTAACTCGGCCCAAATTTTAAAGGAATCTGGCCTCTCTACAAGCTGTAACCACAGCTTTGTGGGGTTTACTACCCGGGCCGCAGCATTCCGACATCGCCAGCAGCTGTTCTCCATCCTGTGGCCGACGCAAACACATCTGGTGTCAAGGTTCTGAACGGGCCAACAACAAAGGCTGTCCTCTTTCGAGCTTGCACCACATAGAGAAAGATAGGCATTTGCAGCACCGCCTCGGGGCCACACTGACCCCCATCGTTCTCTAAGCGGAGCACCTCTCCGAAATGAATCAAAGGTGCTCCTGCACACCGAGGTGAAACGGCGTATATCTCTCTCTCTTTTATGGCAAGGATTATAGTCTCTTTCTTCTGTTTCTCTCTCAACCACCACGCCTCCTCCTGCACTAAATTACTCCACACAGCATCACCCTGGCTTCCATTAGTCCTTTCAATCTGCCTCCCTTCAGAATGACAAGCCCCGGAGCTACAGGGGATGGTAATGATCTGTGCATGCTTCTGCGTTGTACACCCCTACTCTCTCGATTCTCCCACCATCCCCTCCCACAAATCCAGTCCCATGAGATCTGTTCCCCCTTCAAAACCAGTAACCGGTTGCCTGGTCCAGACAAGCCAACGCCCCCCAAACCTTCCACTCCACTCACCAAATTCAACTGGGTTTCATTGTCTGGACTCATCGAGGATATCTCTGCACCCACTACCTGATCTCTAAGTACACCCCCATCCATTAGTGAAAGAGATGGAGGGCAGATGCTGTAAATTATAAACAAGTTCCACACTGTGAACAATATTGTATCCACTCTGCATTCCTCTACAGACAGAAATCTACGTTCTCAGACTTTTTTTTTTCCATATCGGAACCCAGTGGAGACATAAATAAAAGATGTATGGTTACGGTTTTAGAGCGTCATTGCTCACAAACTAGTGCAACACTCTACATATTGACACACTACAGGCCTAAGAAAGCTTCAAATATGTAAGATTCACGCAAAGAAAGAGAGCTAAATTGGTCAGCTGGGACTCAATTGGGGCCAGGATTATCACACAACAAGCAGATTGAATCCGCCTGTCGGAAAGCGCAAGTTATGAGAAGAATACGCTCGACTCCGTTTTGTTCTGGCGGAAATCTCCTCCTCAGCTTTCTGTGGGGTGAAAAATGGATGGGGATAATTAACATTCCTCTCAGAGCATCCTTTCCATTAAAATCGCATTAATGAAAGCTGGAGATAAAGAATTGAAATATTTTCTGTCACCCTCATTCTCATTTCCAGAATGAGGCCATTTTAAAAACCACCATTAGCAATTACTCTTTGTGTCTCCAACACAATCTTTTATCTTGCGTAATCCCCGGTATGATTTGAATCATCTGAGCTGGAGTGTTAATATTTAAGGTTGACTCGGAATAAAAACTGAGGTTGGTGCTGGTTGTTTGGAGTGCAGTTCAGTATTTAAGGCCTGCGCAGCGCTGCTTTACCTCCAGACTGTGGCTGTTTCCATTTACCACATAACTGCATGATTTGGCATTTCAAAAATTTATTTGCTTAATGAAAACACCGCAATGATGAAAAAAAACAAAACAAAAACAACATATTTCTTCATAAAATATTTTGTATGAGGTGGTTTTTTTGGAAACAGGAAGTAGCTGGTGGACGATGGCACATTATGGTTTTTAATAACTTATCTGCTGAACAAACATATTCATGTGTGACTTTAATTGCATTTGTCTTCTTAATTGCAAAATTGTGGGGGGTTTTTACCATTAGTGGAATGCAGACAAAGTCTTGACCACTTTTGAAACGCAGCTTATGACCAATGCATCATCCCAGAGAAAAGTGAATTTTGGGTAGCTAAATTAAGAAAACAAAATGGGCTCAAAGGAAAACATTTCTTATTCCATCTTGGTGTCAATATATTACAATATAAAAGTCATTCACCAGCTCTTTCCCTTTTTTCATAGAAAAACGTCTGAAAGCACATTTTCCATTTTGTGCAGGCCTATTCCTTTTGTTCTGAATTTTGCGTTGTGAGTTTTAGCATGTTCTAATACAATATACAATCGTTGACATGAACAGAAATCAAATGCTTTTGTACCTCCCTTATGTTTTCCTGAATTATAGTCCCTCTAGATGTGTTTGTCATCTAAGCCTCAAACACTCTGTATGTGTATACCCTTTAACAGAACGACCCAGAGGCCTCTGTGCTGCCACTGACCCAGCAGGTAGCCACCGCTTGTCTCTGCAGAGATCAAGTTAATATTATATTGGAGAGCGAGACACCATTTCTTATTTATTGAAAATCAGTCTAGCATGAAAGAGTGTTTGCAAGCAGGCCAGTGGATTACCTGACCCCATCTCCCCTTGTATCAGATCGTGGCAGACCCCGATAACCTTATGTTCCACAGCTGAGTGACACAGACTTAAAACATAAAGGCTATCCGAGGTAGAAAATCAGTAGGTAATCAGCTGATTTCACTCGCTTAAAACAATACACAACAGTTTGGTTTGAGGTTAAATATAATACTATTTCTAAAAGTGTTAGTGTATTTTGTTCCTCTGGTCCAGTTTTGGTATTTCAGCCATACCAAAGTAGAAAATGAAATACAGTAGACCTCCTTGTATTAATGGTTCAATATTTGTAGATTTACCTAGTTGTGGATTTCAATGGAACATAATTCACGTATTTGTGGATTTTGTCTCGAGAACATTTCTAAAACTTTCAAAAGACAATGTAGGTTGGGAAGTTGAAATATGTGGACAATGCTACTTGACATTTGCTGGCATTTGCAACAGCAACCAAGCTGCTAAATAGCAACTGTAGATAGTACGCAAAACATCATGTCAAGATGGTTTCCACTCTTCATTTTAATGCATATTATGGTGTATTTGTTGTTTGAACAATTAAAATAGGCATAAATAAAAATATAAGTTGTCTTATTATACACTGCTCAAAAAAATAAAGGGAACACTCAAATAACACATCCTAGATCTGAATGAATGAAATATTCTCATTGAATACTTNACAGTTTGATTTCACAGAAGTTTGATTTACTTGGAGTTATATTGTGTTGTTTAAGTGTTCCCTTTATTTTTTTGAGCAGTATATTTGTTTCATCAGGGGTCATGACCTGAGGTATTTAATAAAAGTCAAGAGCACCAAACCAGATAGAACAGGGTGAAATGTGGACTCATCAGCAATTAATATACACGATACTTGATTATTACTTATTTTTTACAATCATTTATCAGCATGATTCATACAACACTGGTTCGTGTTTAAAAGGGAAAATTGAAACTGGAGATCTTGAACAGACATCTACAAATTATCTCAGGTCATTAGCAGTTATATTTACTTGCCAAAATGTTTGTCGTCAAAGAAAAGTCTGTCTCTCAAAGAGATATCCAGTAGCTAACAGCAGGTGACTTCACCTGGTCATGTAATTGTAAGCCATCTATAGTCTTGGACTAGGTAGTACACAAAACCTTTGTTCTATTTGTGAACACACAAGCGGTATCATTTCCAGAAACAACCCTAAAAAACAACAAAGACTATTCCAACCTGGACTGAATTGTTCCACACAGTCTACAGGATCTTTGCATCAATTTAGAACGGGGCATTTTTTTGTTCTCCAAAAAAAAAAATTGGCTAAAATTTGATCTCACCTTGCTCTCATGAATCTAATATTGTGTACTGTCACACCCTGTCTTTACCAGCGCTCACTCAACCCTTTAGTGCTGACATTGAACGTGAGGGCTATGCCCTCTCTGTTCATGTTTCTTGGCAGCTTTAAGGGCCATTGTAGACAACATGCTGGAGACAAAGACAAGAACTACTCAGTCTGACCATCCACTCAAGATGGAGAGGAGTCAATTGATGAATTGAACAAAGAAGGACAAAAGGATCATGTAGAACAATGAGAACAGTGGGACAAAAGGATGAAAGAAAAAAAAAAGCGGAAGTAATCAAGAAATATCTGACCTTGGAAAGATCAAAATGGCAGAAACCAGAAAAAAATCAAAATGAAGACATTGTAACACACCTTGCTGGGTTGTCATGACTGTTTAAACATTTCTTATGCTAGAAAGTAGTGACGTGAATTCATTGGTAAGTACAGTACAGACAGTACTGAAGTATCTCTTGGTAATAAATAAATCTGGATAGAAGACATTTTCTCTTAATAAAAAAGCTTCTCAGAGCAAACTGTAGGAAAGAATCAGTTGACAAGTATTGTTGTTTGAAACTTTAACGATTAAATTTAATTTGTTATAATGATTTCAATATATCCTTTCTGAACATGCTTTCTGTCTCAGAAAAAGCAGTAAATGATGTAAAGAGGTGTCAGCACAGGACTGAACCAGAGTGCTGTGGCTCTGTTAAGACTGAAGATGACCCACAGTGGACAACGTGAGGGACAAAGAGTCCGCAGTGAGATGTCAATAGTGAATGTAGTGAAAGGGGGGAGGAAGTCCTCCAGGACTCATGTTACTATGTATTATGTAAAAGCACTTACACTGTCCTATTCACTCATATCAAAACCACTGCTGGGTCCACTCCCTGACAGTCCCCTGCTACACAGTGAGCCAGTGGACCTCACTTTCTGTTTGATCAGTGTCTGTGTGATGTGTCTGTACTTCTGTCCTGCCGATAGTCTTTTGTTTCACAACACAACCACTTATTGGAGAATCGCTGCCAAAATAAAAAGTATCTCGAATGAAACAGGAACTCATACAACCCCCCTCCCCCTCTGGTCCTCCTGCCAATTAGACACTGTTGAGAATTAGCATTTTGAATTTGTAATGTGCAGAGCAGGACCCTAGGACACCCAGCTATCAAAGCAAACGGCTGTATTGCTGACAGCGGTGGTGCATCGTGGCCCCCGCTATATTTCAGCTGTTTGCAAAAATTCAATTTTGATGTCGATAGGAGCGAGGGCATTATCCACTTAGAATTATTAATTTGGCTGTTCTCCGGAGGAGTAAGGGGGGATGTTGATACTTTCACACTGCTGATCCACAGATATTCATGGGCTCTAATTGATTTGGCTGGTGTGGATATTTCAGCCGATAAGATATTGTGGTGCGAGTGATGCACGCATGGATAAACAGCTGTGTGATGTTTGTTCTAATGGTTGAGGGAGCAAGTGCAGGGCGGGGGTAATGGCGGGGAGACAGGAGGTCCAGGATTGGCCAAACACATTTCACATTTGACCCATATATTTACACCTCTTTTGATAGAGCCTGAAGTCAAATTCAATAAGAGCCACTAAAATATTCCAATTGAAGCTGATGGCAGTGGATCAACAGTTTTGGCATAATAACTGTTATTGGAAAACAACAGCTAAATATAGCTAAAATCTGTGAATGCTTGAGATCGCTTCTAAAAATGCACAAAACTGAATTTTTTAACAGTTAAATTAGAACATATACTTTAATATGCAGGGTTTCCCCCAGGAATCCATCTAAGCTGTGTTTTTATATTAGAAAATATTAAAAGTTAACAGAAACGTTTGTAAATAAAACATTAAAAACAATGATAACACAGGAGTTTTAACTAAAACTATTCTTTTGGTAGGTTGTGTATGTATTTTATAATCAAATACCATGAACATTTTAAGTAGATATTTGTCTGCCAAATGTTACTGATGTTTTATTATATACAAAACCTAGTTTATCCTGTCATGTAAAATAACCAAATGTGCTTAGCCTGGTGGGGGGGCAAATAAAGCCTGGTGGCCCTCCAGGCTTATAATGCACTGGGGAAAAACCTGATATGCATTCATTTACACAGCAGAAACAGACTTAGCACTACAGCAGAAGCTAATGTCTACAATTTTCCTTATTTCCATGCTTGGGGGTACAGCCAATCAGCGGCAAGGAAGATAGCTGGAGTTCATAAATTAGCTGCTTTGAAAACACCAGCCAATAGTGTGTCGGGTCGCATTGCACCAAGGTTTTTCAGCTTTCCAAACTGCATTTTCTTTCAAATACTTTATGTGCTATGTTGTGCGATATGATATGTGCTACGGAAAATAATAATAATAATAATAATAATAATAATAATAATAAAGTGAAGAGGCGTGTTTTCCATTAATATTTGAAGTTACATTTCACAGAAAAAGCTGGGAATGGGTGAGGGTTCAACATATTTTTAAATTCCTCTATGTTTTCAATGTATTTTAAGTAGTAGCAGTAGTCGTCGTAGTAGTAGTGACAATACTAGTTTAATGGTAATTTATTTACTTGACTTTGGCTGAGCATTTCAGTGTAGCCCCAGCTAATCACGTGTGGACAAAACTACAAGAAACTGAGTAGTTCCCATGATAAAGACAACTTAGCAAACCATCATGAGGTGTAGCAGCCAAGAGGATCTTCCTTTCAATGTGAACATCACTGTAAGGAGGTTAAAAACACTTAGTCTTAGTCATAATTGTTAAAGAAGAAGCAGCATTGTGTGCGCTAACAACATGGATTTTCTTTCCTCCCTTAATAAAAAGCACGTTCATTTGAAAAACTCATTTTGTATTTACGTGTGTTGTCTTTGGTTAATATTTAAACTGATTTGATTTTTTGAAACCCAAAACTGTGACAAACATGCAAAAAAAAAAGAAGAAATCATGAAGGGAAGCAAATACTTTTCAGACCTATTTATGTAAATAGTTATGCTATTCAACAAATCTATTCACCATTTTAAAGAATTCTTGTTTTAAAATATTTTCGTTCTTTACTCAGCTTTGTTGTACAGTAAAGGCCAACTCACACCCTAATGAACTAACAATGATGAGTGCCTGCACAAAGACAGGTGGAGTCTTTCTCTTTGAACAGGCGTTTCATCTGCCTCCTCAGTCTTCACTCAAACTTGCCACACATGTCTAATATATAACTACACTATCACAGCATAAACATGCCTGTTCAAAGAAAGTAGACGCATACAGATTTCCAAAAAAAAAGAAACACTTCCACAACGAGAGTGAAAACCAATCACGAGGTCTAATTATCAGTGGATTTCAGTTTAGCTGTCCAAAGATCCTGCACATGCCATGGAACTAAAATAAATCACATCAACCTTATTTTGACAGGGTGGTAGTAGGTGTATGGAAGCAAAACGTACTCCTCGATATTTCAATGGAAAATTAAAAAAAAAAGGGGATCTGGAAGCATGCTGGCAAAGGCATGCCAGATGTCAGTGGATTTAATGGGGGATAAATGGAAATCAATCCCTTTCACTGCTTAAGACAACCAATCGTAACACATTGTTTTAATGGTCCCACTGGATGACATCCACGTAATATGTGGAGGTGAGATGGCTCCCACTGCAGACTATTATTATAGCCGATGGATACAAGTAAAGACAGCCAGATGAATGTGAAACATTAGCTGATCATAATAAGAGTACCACTGTGAGGGTTTAATGCAGGTCCATTATGAAGAGGGATACAATATATACTCACTTCTTATTTACAGATCCGACACTGCTCTACTTACAAGCATGAGGTTTTGTCAGTTTACAGTCGGATGAGAAAGATCATAAACACAAAAAAGACAAACAGTTCCACCTGTTTTTCAATTTGAGTACAATAAAAAGCGGAGGTGGGCAGGATTTGGAATACAAGTACGGTTAAAGATGGTTTCCAAAATCGAAATTAAAAATTTTACCATTAGTGCGTCGACTGAAAAACTATAGTTTGGAAGATGTTGATGAACAGAGAATCAAATCGAGTGCACGACATGAAAGTGCAAACATCTGTATTATCTGACTACTACTTCTACAAAGACTGCACTCTATAATGCTAGCAGTGTTGACCACACTAATCATTACAGTAGGATGCTAAGGTGGTTTTAAATGTCAATTCTCTAATTATTTTGTTTATGTTAGGGAAACTGTCTCACACACTGTCGCTCCTGCTACTAGCATAAATAATTAACAAATAATGAAGCTCGAAAAAAAACAAAAAAAAAACGTTTTCAATGCTCTTGTATTTTCCAGTTCTTATTAAAAATAAAATCAAATTTGGCTAAAAGTGGTACAAGCTGGCCGAAGTTTATATAAAAAATGAAAACAAATAAGACCAGATATTAGATTCAAAATTCTGAAATATAAACACTTTAGTCATAGGTAAAAACTGACACATGATAATGTGTTCCCTCCAGAACATAAGTTGCAACTTACGAATGTATGCAAAGATGTCAATACTGTGCTAATGTCGCAAAAGCACAATTTTGCAATTGTGGTGTTTCCATAAACATTAAATAAGAAACGTAACAAACAATCAAACATGAATAAGTCTGTTCCTAAATAAAGAATATACTCCAAGTACTTCCTGTCGTCATCATCTTCGTGGTTTGCGCCAGTGGCAGCACCAGGTTGTTGTTCATGCGACTCGTGTGATGTGAAAAAAGTGTTTCCATTGCATTCTTGTGAAGTATACTAATTTTGATAGGGCCAAAAAACCTCCCACCTACTTCTCGTGCCAAAACTTTTTATGGAATAAGAGGATTTTTTTTTCAAATTGCTGTATTTCCATTAAGTTAATTTATGTTCAAAATGTCAAATTATACAATTTTATGGTCAATCTAAACGCAGCCAGTGTCTCTTCCATGCACTGCCATGTGTCAGAAAAACAAAAGGGGCTCAAGAGTGCATGGCGTCTACCTCAGTTCATTTTTTTTTTTTTTTTTACTTCTTCTGTCTGCAAAAAGGAGTCAAAGCAGACCATTTAATGGGAGCCGACACTATGGGGAACTTGATGTCACCAGAGACAACCCAGCAAATTAGCTGATAATTAAATTTTTCTCCATTAGGGAAAGAGCAGAGTAATAACTCACACAGTAGGACTCCACACTCCATTAATGTCTCCATTTTCTTTTTGTAGGAGGGTAAAGGAACGAGACGGCAATGTCAACAGCTCAAAAACACCAGAAGACGCGTGGAGATGGGTGGGTGTCAACATTCTGATCCAAGCTTAGGAAAAAAATCCAACTTCCTGATCCTGGCAAACAGAAGAAGTAAAATAGCTGTCTAGCTGTGGCAGTGACCACAAGGTTTTTTTGGGGGGTTTTTTCCCAGCACAGGTGAGAGTAATTCTCCAGGACTGAGCGCGTCTGCTTGTGCGTGAGCATGCTTGTAATCAGCCAGCTGTTGAAGGGGCTTTTGCCTCCAGCTGTTAGCTTGGTGATGACAGTGGTCCATGGCCCCACCTTCATGCTCAATGATCCGAGTAATTACCTCGTCCATCTGACCCCCCCATGTCCCCACCCAGCCCCCTCAGACACGACGTTGCTACTCCGACGCTCAGGCCAAGGCGGCTGGCTGTCACAACAACCACCAGTCTGGGAGAACTCTGCTGTTCCATACAGCTATATAATAGACTGAACTTTCAGATCATCTCTCTGTTTTTTTTTTTTTGTAAATCAAGATACAACAATACTCATTACAGCTAACATGACTCTCACTGAGCAATTATCTTCGAAACAACCAAAAAAGAAACAGAAGATAACCGTCTTTGTGAACAGCATCAGCCACGACAAGAACGTCTTCAGCAACTGATGACGAGCAAAAAAAACGGAGACAGGGTACACATGCTGAGCCAAAAATCATCCACTCCACCCCCCCACTCCTTTCCCAACCTCCCCCACTATTACTTCCCTGTAAATGTCTTTGTAATTTCCTTTCAGCGAGCGGATACAAGAAGGACCCGGATGACGAGTAATTTCACAGCTGAAAGACTTTCCAGTCCCTGATTTGATATCATTTGTAAAAAAAAAAAAAAATAATAAAAAAGAAGGTAAATCTTCCTGCTCTACATCTCTCCCCAGTGGGATATAATGCGTTCTGTTCATCTCATTTTCTGGAATGTTGGAAGTGTGCAACAGCAGGCCAATCTCAACTAGGCCAGACGGGGGGAAAAAATAACAGGAGAGCAAATTGAGAAAGGGAAGCAATGAAATTAAGACAAAAACAGTCGGCTTTTCTTCAAGGAGTCTAGTGGTGCATTAATGTAAAAAGTGTGTATCTAAAAACCATAACGGAACGCAACACCATCTATATAACCTGTGATCAGGCCCTGAAAACAAAGCTGTTTTTCAACATAAGCTCACATTTATGAGCAGATATGAAAATATTCCCAAGTGGTGCATCAAACTGCTTATCATGCACAATCAACACCTCACACACACGCACTTCCTATTGGTTGTCTTAACTGTGCACTTGACTGGGCAGTCTGGTCCTCTCCCAGTTCCACCAGTGTCCTTCTCCGCCGTTCCTCTTCCCCCCCAGTCCTCACTGTCCACACTCAACCTGAAGGGGCTGCGTCAGCTGGACTGGTCTGGGGATCAATGCTGGGGAAACAGCCTCATAATGGCCTAGATTAATGATGAAAAATTTAGTGTCATCCGGTAGGCTGGTGGAAATTTATCACCAGGGAGGAGGGAGGGGAGGGGGGAGGAAGGGAGGTGCCAATAGGAACATCTCGGCACCACCCTGGATCATCATCAAGAATGTGGCCGCCACGTCCAGCTGGAGCCCTTATGGAGGAATCCTCGAGGGGATTCTCAAAGAGTGGGGTGGACACTCGTCAATTGATTTCAATAGATAATAGAGCTGCCACAGCTTCAGTTTAAAAGGAAATGTCTGCAATCATCCGAACAGATAAACAGGTTTATGCAGCAGGCTCCACCTAAAATAGTTAGTTAGTTCAATTATTCAAATATATTAATAAAACAGTTTGTTGCAAAACATTCTTAATTTCTGACTTATTGTTTTGGTAACAAATCTTACCTAATTATTATTATTTTTTTTTTCATTTTTTAATTTTAGTGGTGTCCAGTAGGTAGCTTTAAGACTGATGTGTTTAAACAGGTTGTGTTATTCATTAACAATCACCATATAAAAGGTATGAGAAATGTTTTACTGCTGTGAAAGTCTCAGTAAAAGAATGTGTCGAAACTTTCACAAGTTTGTTAACAGTGTGCTAACGTTAACGCCCATATGCAGCCTCAACTGATTTAGCATTGGTGCTAACACTTGAGCTAAACCTGCTGACAAACTGAGCTTCTTAATCTTGAGGTTGATAGTGAATTCTTCGTTTCAGATGTTGTTGTGGGAAAAGTTTTATATGACACCTTGTGAGTATAAACAGAAGGTTTTGAGTGCAGCGTTAGTTAGTTAACTACAGCACTATTGCTAAAGTCAAACTTGCTAGCAAGCTTAACATGTTGTCACCAATACTTTTAAAAATGTCATTAGCATTAGCCTATGGTAACATTTTTTAAAACATCAACAACAAGCCAGATAAATCATAATCTTTATAATATGAAGAAACTTGACTCATTCAGTTATGTTGGTAGGCTATTAAACTAGACATTTTAATTGCCTTTTAAGCTTATTAGCTAACAGAAGACTTCTCAAAAAATAGGCTATGTAAAATATTAAACAACTTTATTGGTTTGTTTTCAAAGTATGATTATTTCTTCCCAAAATAGCACTTTAAGCCTGAGAAATTGTCGAGATGAGGCAAATGTACAAAGTACACTGAAGAGTTTCATCTAAAAAAAAAATAACAGTGTTTTATTAGAAATACAGATAATGCGCAGACAATCTCTTTGGGTGCAATCATGATCTTCTCAGAGAGTTATTTTGCAAGACCTTCAGGATGGATAGGAGACAATTTACTTGTCCTCCAGAGACTGAGAGACAAGGCTATTACAGCTCTGTCAGAGGAGGAGTGGCCTTGAGGAATCTACAACCACAGGATTTCAATTGGCTCCAAAATTACCTTTCAACAACCCAAAAGTAAAGTAGTTGTGGAAGGATCTGAACAAAAGCCTGCAGGTGGTTCCTACTTCCTGATCTTACCTCTCCAGTCTGATAACTATCATTTTATGGTTATTCAAGCTTACAGGATATACTGATATAACTATGGGTTAAATAACTATTTAATCAGTATTCTAAAGAACTTTTTTGTTTATTAAAACAATCCCAATTTGTCACTGCATTTTGTTTGTAGGGATTCAATGACAATTTGGTTTTGTGGGTGGAATAGGTGGATTTTTCATTGCAGTTCACTGATTTGTAATAAGCCAGTCAGGTCTAAAAAAAAACATGCCATTTTTCTCAATCAGTGAATGTATCGGGGACTTCTATCATGTTGCACTGACACCACTTTGAGTGTGGAAGTTATGGTTAGCGTAGGCTTGCCATCGTTGCCAGCCTATGCCTTTCCACTAGATTCTCATCTCTCTTCAGTGCTTTGTCTGGAATTTCTATCTTTGAGCTGGATTTCTCTGAGAGAATTTCAACAAGGTCAATCAGAAACAGGAGGAGTTGTGAGTGACTGTTGATTTTCTGCACTTTTAATTTGTAGTCTGCTTGTAGTTTTAGCAAAGGCAGCGGAGGAAGTGAACAAAGCAATTGAGTCTGCGTTGGCCACGTTTCTAAATATTCAATTGACATTAGCAGCCATCTTGTTCGGTTCAGCACGTCACAGTGGAGGATGGTTGTTCAAGCGCAAACTGGCTAAACATTAGCAATTGTGTAAATTTGAAAACTTCAACAAAGTCCATGCCTCCAAAAAGAAGTCATTGCAGTCTTGGAAACTTTGCAATGAGGCGTAAACACTGTTTGCACCTCATATTCAGGGACGTATTCTTTAACTTTTATTGGGGCCTGCCCATAGCAATGCATAAGGAGAGCAGTTTCTCACTTGCGAAGCAAGTGAGAAACTGCCTCCATGCAT